>JAOBYF010354425.1:0-16687 GCA_025403605.1 Parazoanthus darwini
GATTTCATTCGGGTTGGGGGGTAACCATGCTACTTTTCGAGAGTGAAAGAACAGGCATGACAACCTCCAAAATTTGTGTACAGACTTTTGACACGATTGTCAATAACTCCAAACTCGTTCTTTTGATCCCACTTGAGTGGAACTTTTAATATTTTTAAGCGCAGTTTTCCCCTTTTTAACTAGCTTTTTTTTAGAACTCGTGAATTGTGTAGCTCTCGTATATTTCTCATTGCTACAAATTGATACATCACTTGTTTGTTTTATACTATTATAATTTATCAGAGGTATTCCAACAATGGAAGAATTGTTGAAAACTTCTACTTCAAGTAATTCATTTCACTTTCGGGTGAAATACAACCGTATTTCGGTTATTAAAGTATTGAAATAAACACAAAATAGTAAAGGAAGTTTTCAAAATGAGCCTTGGTGTAGTTTAGTTTTCATCAAACTTGTTAATACCGTAGTCAAACCCACCACAGAATTTATGTCGTGGAACACTACAAATTGATTCAAGAGTCTAAAAGGCTAATTTCGCTCAACTGATATCAAGTTTTTTAATACATATTTTTGAGATAATATTTTTGTTAATAAAATTGTCTATTTCTCAAAACGCTCTGTTTGCCACAGGGCGAAAACTGAGAGCAGCATACACTTGAGAAATTTGTTTAAAACTTATTACAGAATTAATTGCTCACATATAGTTTTAGATAGTTTTTTTACTATTATAATTTTGACACTTTCTTCAAAAGCTGCATTCTTCTTTTAAAAGCTTCGACAAAATGGCAATGCGTTCGCCTGCAGCCACCGATCCTTCAATTTAGCTCAACTTCAAAAGCTCCCCGCGTGTTTCTAACAAAGAACGATTAATTGACAATGCTTTTATTTCCTTCAGTTGTATTACAACAGAGAAAAAAGGTAATTGCTTCAGTCAGTCATCTTGCATAATAGAATTCGATGAGTGCTAGCCTGGTAAGTCGTTTGGATTTCTTTCTTGTTTTTCAACTTAGATTTCATTAAGCTGACTTATAATGTACGTTTTCAACTTTATTTTTAAAGAAAACTTTTGAGATGTTTTCTATTTTCTGTGAATACAAAAATTTTGAATCAGAAAGTTTTAAGTCCGCCATACAAATAGCAATGTCTTTAGACGTTGAGCGTTGTCGAACTCACAAAAGTGATAAAAATGCTTACTCGACTACACCACACTCATCAAACAACTGCGAAACATGACACGTTCCAGGTTAAAAATGTTTGTACACAGCTTTAAAATGTAAAAGAAAAAGTTACGTGTAATTTGATACTCTAACCTGTATTTTTATAAGCCGAATGTCTTTGTGCGATAAGCTGAAACTGAAGCTTTTAGTTTTTTATAAGCTTTCAGCCTCGAGATGTTCGATTGTTGCATCGTGAGTTAGATTGTGTTTCAATGTACAAATGATGTTCCCAACGTCTAACTTATCTTAGTTCTGTTTCGCTTTTACCAAACTGCTGCATTGCCGTGTGCTACCTATATCTAAATGAACGGCTCCCTATGATAAAACTGGTTCCTCGCCACACTACCACCAAATGTAAGCAAAAACAATCTATGTTAATTCAACTAGTGCTAAAGTTAAAAAAAACTCGCGTGTTTAAACCACCACTGAGGCTTAAAATTGTATTGCTATGGTTATGATTCTTTCTATTTTCAAACCGCATAGAAATATACTTTCCCAAATCAGTTTCGGAGGTTTGTTGTTAACATGTTCTTTAAATGTGGCCGTTTTTTTTACTTTTACTTTTAAGAAAGTTTTACAGGACATGTTTGTACAGTACATTTGAAATCCATGAAAAATTTCGGAAGACGTCCTGAAGATACGAAGAAGTGCAAAGGCCAGATTCACACGAAAAAAGAACGAGTTCTTCAAGGCGATAGCTGCGAAAAGAGGTACTGAGATTCTTAAGAGAAAATTTTGACCGATGCTTGGACTGTAATAAACCGGCTTAATGTACCTTACTGAAGAAGAAATCACTACAAACGATAAATGGACAGATGATTTACAAAAGGAATACAATGAAGCGTCGGCGGTATACACAACACGCTGACGTCTATAGATCACCCGAAGGGTCGCGCGAAAACTTGGCCAAAAAGAACTACAAGGCTACAAAGGACCACTCCACCTAGATTCTAAATCTACTCCAGTAAGAATCGTGTTCAAAATGCAGCGCATTCTTCATGGGCCACACACTAAATGACTACTGGGCGAAAGGACCGCATCTTCTTAACGACCTTCTTGGTGTAGATTCAGAGGAAAAATGAAGATTGATGCATCACACAGTTGAAATAAAAACGACAGAGCAACAAACGCATCGCTTCCTATGGTGAAATATGGATCGTACAAGACAATTAGACTCGTGCGTAATACAAAGAGTGTAGTTCAGTGACAAGCCTTCAGGAACAAATGGGACAAGACAATGGGAAAGTGATCAAGAAAAACACTTATATGGACGACATAATAGAGAGTGTGTCTGATAAAGAAGAGGCGGAAAAACTCGCAAAAGAAATAGAAATTTTGCCTTATGAAGAGGGTTCAAAATGAAAGAGAGGATTTACACCCTCGATAGTACAAACCAAACTAAGACCCAAGTGTGCCAGGCAACAACTGAATAGGTCCTCGGAGTTGTTTGGAATTCAGTACAAGATGATTTCAAATAAAAACGGCAGCTAGCAAAAGAGGTCCGCGTCCCGGCAAATGTAAAAGAGACTCGATAGAACAACAATATTGTCACAATTGAACAGTATTTATGATCCGCTCGGATTTCGAATGTACTGCTAGTCGCGTCTCCAAAGGTTCCAAACACTTTTATTCACATACTTAGATATATTTAAGACATGTTAAAGACATGTTCGAAGACATGATCGAATTCCGTTGGTGTATCTCAAGTATTCGACTGTTAGTTTTTTGTTTATGATCTCAGTACTAGCTGATAATTGTTACGTCAGTGATTTTGTTGCAAATTAATTACGTTATAAATTTCATCTCAAAACGAAACAATGTTCCTTAAAAAATTGTCGTTTGCTTTGACAGTTCATAACCTACGATGTTTTGAAGGATTTGATTTGAAAAAATGTCTGCAATAACATTGAATTGAAACCTTTTTTTCAGTGCAAGAAATGACCTAATTTACCCTAAATGCTATTTCTGCACACGTAACTTCTGCAGAACAGAGCGGAAAGAGAACAAAATATCCGACTGAAATTAGTTAAGTTTTAGTGTTTGTGCGGATCAAAAGATGGCCTCTTCCTTAGTAAATCGACTTATCAAAACCGTCGTGTTCAAATTCTTCTATTACTTAACTTAACGAACTTTAGACAATCAGAACACAGACGTCGATAAAAGCGGGAAGCTGCTTTTTCCCTCTGCCCTTGTGCAGTTGCAGGAAATATTCAGAATGAAATTTGTTTGTTATGTACAAATTACAGGACATAATGCTGTCTGTTCATTTTGCAGAAAATAGAAAACCATGGATATCAAAAAAGGAAATGAGACTCAGCCGTTGAAAATGACAGGATGGCGCCGATACGCTCCGGTTGAGATTGCAGTCTTTTTCTCTGCACTCGTTGTGTTTATGGACAATGTGGTTTTACAGTTTTATGTATATTACAGACTGAGCCGGCATTACGGTTTGCCAGCGGTTTACCTTCTTGGTCAAACCAAAGGAGGGTGTGACCAAACAAATATCTCCTCGAATTTCAGTTTCGTTGAAACAGAAAAAAAGGTAAGATAATTTTTCATCCTGAACAAAAGATTAATCTTTTTACCTTCTGAATTTGCTTCCATCTACTATCACGGATGTAGACATAACAAAAACTTTTAAAAATAATCCCTTTTACAGCTAACCCTCTCTCCTATTTGCCCTTTTCCATCCCTTCCCTTTTGGGAGGACCAGCGGCTTAGCTAGAGTAGATACTTTCGTACATAGTAATTTTTTTTTGCCGACGACAGAAAAAAAAGGTTTACTGATCTGTTGAACGCACACGACAGCAAAGTCGGAAGAAATCTTTTGAAGTAAATGAAGCATTCATTTCTTTTAAAAAAGATAAACTGGTTTTATAACACTTCACTTACACCGGCCGTTTCGCACCGCAACATAAGAAACCGCCACAACAATGGGTTAAGAATGGGAAAAGAGTTGCTTCTATTTTCCAACTAATTAGCTTTATCATAATGCCCGTGTATAAAAATGACTTCTCCACAGCAAATATCCAAAATTCAACTTCAAACATTTTTCAATACGTTAACTGTAGTAAGAGTTCCAAATGTTCAATAATATTAAAGAGTGCTCGTTTGATTCTCGCATGATTTTCGTTAAGTGTTTGCATTGCTCCAATCTAGTCTACAAAACTGTCCTCAAAGCGCTAGCTCGTTGCTCACAAGTTCGGCATTTGAATGCTCGTGCATTTAGAACTAAAATAAATACCCTGCTTGCATGCTTTCCCACATTTACTATGGATAAGTAAACGTTTGGAAATTAAATAGGCTGTCTAGCTGACTGATGCCGAGATACGCAAAAAGTTATTTGGAAATGAACGCTGTTAACCCCAAACAGTTTAGTTTATTGTGTGCGAACTGTGGCGCGATACGTTGTTTCTGTTCTACCGCCAACTGGAAAAAAGAACCAGCTAAACTTTTTTTCCCAGCAATTTCATGGATAAACACATTTTCACTGTACGAAAATGGCTGCAAACATTTTTACCAGGTCCTCTTTTATGAATTGTTGTGCATCTCTTGCCTTACCCTACCCGCGCATTTTTATTGCCTTAAAATAAAACATGACAAGTTATAACAGTGTGGAGTAAGATAAAGTGAAATTTGTCACAGACGAGAGCCTTTCGACTTTAGCCGACAACAAGACGAATATCACTCGGGAACCTGCAACGAATTCCCAAGGCGCCAAGTTTGAATAGGCCATTGTTTCATGATTTTGCCAATGTTTGATATGCTGTGAACTGTTTCCTACAACAAAAGCAGTGCTTCAAGTGTTTTAGAAATCATTTAGTGTCTCCTTAATAGGAACCTGATACCCTCATTTTGTTTAGATACCATATACAGTTGATTCTCGACAATTCGAACATTGACATGACGAAACTATGCTATCTCGAACAAAATTAGTTCTTCCTTCAGATCATTTCTCATTAGTTTTTCTCGATAACTCGAACTCGGGATAGCTCGAATCTTGTTACATTTTCCTTGCAGATTCGAGCTATCGAGATACATCAGAAACTGCTTAGGTTGCTCTAAGTTCTTATTCGCGAGTTCTTATTGTGAAAACAAACATTTTGTTTTAGAAAAATTCTTCAAGTTCAAGCAGAAACATCTTCCGCCATCCCTGGGATTCGTCGCATTCTTTTTTATTGTTTGGCGTGGTCAGACAAGAACAGCGGACTCCGGAAACCTAACAAGCAATAGACCAATTTCGATATATTAAAATCAGCCTGAAACAAAAGACTTCAATACGAGGCTCTGGGGAATAAAAAATAGAGTTTGTATGGATTATTCCCCAGAGCCTCGTGTTGATGGCTTTTGTTTCTGGTTGAATTTTAATATATCGAAATTGGTCTATTCCGAGGACATCCGAAATTTCCCAATATTTCTTAATTAGTTTCAAAACGCTTTGAGCATTCTCAAGTTTTCTCTAGTTTACCGAAGATTTCCAAAGCCCTTAAAACCTTCAGGTCTTTAAAATTTCCAAACTCTCCCCACAAGTTTCAAAGATTTTTGAAACTTTCCCGATGTTGTCTAAACTTTTCAAAAAACATAGGGATGGAATACATTTTTTTGTAATGGCCTGGTACATTTCATTTGTGACCTGTACTTTTTTCTTCTACACAATGACTTAAAGCCTGTGTGTTTACAGAAAACGTGACGTGAAGAATATTTTACAGTTTCTCACTCGAGAGAGGCTCTAACGCTTCTCAGTTCCCTTCAAAATAGGGCGCTACGATTAAGCTACCCTCCCCTTTCTTCCAGCCAGGCTTTACTTAAAACCCAGTCTCCAAGCCTTGCCCAGAGACGCCACGAACTCTGCTAGCGCCAATTCACGGAGATAGCCAAACCAGAACACAAACTGCGTGCCATTTTACCCCCTAAAAAGAGCAATAACCTTAGAAACTCCGACAATTTTAGCCTTTTCCGCTGCCGCACATGCCGTTTCAAGAGTATAATTTCCACCAGTGAGTTAATTATATTGATAATTTCCAAGTTTTTTTTACTCTACAGTTTATTCTTGTCCATTTTCCTATTGCCTTTTTCCCTAGTAAGGCTATACTGGATGATTTTGTTTTGCAACTTGTACCCGAGAAATTCAGCTTATCGCTGTCAATCGGGTTTTAGTGAAAATGAAGATATAGTAGGCAGGCACTAAATATGGTAAAATCTATTTCTACAGGTTCAAGCACAAACGGCCTACACCATGATTGGAATCGAGATGCTAAGTCGCGTCCCGTCCATTTTTTTGTGATTGCTGGTCGGCGCATGGTCAGACAAAAACGGCCGTCTCCCAGTTCTCGCGGCTTCCAATGTGGGCGGTATACTCAAACTGGCAGTCGCTTTGCTTGTTATGTATTTGGACTTGTGCATTTACGTTCTGTTTGCAGGAACTTTTGTCGCTGGCCTCTTTGGACAGCAAGCATTCCTGGAAATGTCTTGTATGAGTTACATCGCCGACGTAATCGTTAAGTCGAAGCGGGTCTTTCGCATTGGTATGAGCTGCGATGCAAATAACACTAAAACTTTATGCTTTATAAATTCCATTTTGTAGTAGTTATCTCTTCATACAAAGCCAAGTTTTATGATTACGTGTTACTTTTTGTCATCGCTGTATTTGTTTAACCTTGAGGGTGCAGTAAGACTTTAATTTTCGCTGTTTTGCTTTAGTTTAATTCATGTGTATATATATTTAGGTATGCTTCAACAATGTGACCGAAATTTTGTTCAAAAAGTATCCGAAAATTAAATGTCCGAAATAAAACGTCTGAAATTTTTGAGAATACAGTAACATAAACACTAATACTTTCTTAGCAGCAAACATTTCTAATAATGAATAATGAAATTACAATCAATTTTAATTCTAAAACAATGAGTTCAACAAAAAGGCACCGAAACAAGAAAGGCTTCCAAAGCTGGTTAAATCTGTCAATCAAAACATGGTTTTCATGACAATGCAAATCAGAGGACCAACGTTTTAAACTTCAAATATTATTCCCTAACTAAATTACAAAAAAATACTTAAAAGTTTGGGCTTTTACTATAAATATACCCAAGGTTATGTCTTCAAAATCACGGAGTGCAGATTTCCCTCCGCCCATCTAATTACGTCTAAGTTCGTTAGAAAAACACTTCGTAGTTACACAGAAGCTTTCATTCTAATCCAGCTGAATCAGCTTTCGTCGTTTTTTCGATACACTGTTTTGAATAAGAAAGACTATTTGTTTTGGCTGCGGCCGGCTGAACGTTCTCGATATTTTTAGGATCTCGGTCTTAAAAGTGCTGGAAATTGTACTTGGTTTTAACGAAACAGACAGTTAAACTAAATTTTATTTTTAACCGAGTAAGCACAAATGTAGACTAAATGTATCTAACGCTGCATAGTTTCTAGTTATCTATTATCTTTGCCTTGTTTACCAGCCTGTTTTTTCAACATCTTTGTATTTCATCTTTATAGCCATAGTTCAGCTAGTGGTGTTCATCGCTGCAATTACTGGCTTTGGAGCAAGTGGAATACTAGTTGAGTCGTTTGGCTTCGAGACACCAATATGGCTCATGATCGGATGCAATCTTATAGCCCTGCTGTACATCATCATAATACTGCCGGAATCAAAGCCAAAAACAGCTAACGCTCCAGGTATAACTAGCTATATCTCAGCTACTTGGCGAGTTATGACAAGAAAAAGAGGATCTCAAAACGCAAGATCCATGTTAATTATTCTGATTGGGTGCAATGCAATGTCCACACTCATTAACCGTGGATTTGATGCAACAATCGCCCTTTTCTGGCTGGGAACTCCGTTCTGCTTTTCCTCCAGCGAGATTGGATACTTGAATACGTACATGGCTTTCGTTTTTGGAGCTGGGGCAGTGCTGACCTGAGGAAGAATGATGTTGGGAAGAAATGTTGCCTTCAGGGAAAGAAGATTAAATAAATAAAAGAACTTCCCCTGCATTTAACATGGCTCCCAACTGTTTTTCATCTTGCCGTGTCACTTAACTTTACCAAAGGCTTTCTCGTACATCAATTTGGGTTTTGTCATCTGGTGTTGCAAAACCTTTTCAGCTTATCAAGCCTTGTACTTCATCGGAAATTTTTTTTCTTTGCAACTTGGCAGGGCCATTAAATACACCCTGTATTTGGCATTTGACTGCATTTTGCAGAAAAAAGTAGTCGGTGAACTTCCACTTTTTTACATCAAAAGTGTTCGCTCATTTAGAAACATTCTTAAAGAGATTTTTACGTCAGCATAACGCTTCAGAATATTAAGGTGGCGCCAAAACTTCTTGACAGAATTTTTCATTTATTTTCCTTAAAGTGCTACTTGGCGTGCAAACGATTTTGATGCACGTTCACCGACTTACTTTTGTGTAAAATGCAGTCGAGTACTAGAAATAAGGTGTGTTTGAGGGCCTCTCAAGATGCTATAGCAATCAGAATGTCAGTGGGAATATAGGGCTTGATAAGCTGCAATATTATTGTAACATCAGCTCGCAACAATTAGCAATTATCTTTTACTATAAACAAGTAAGCCTTTCATAAAGTTCAGTGGCAATGTAAATAGGAAAACTGTTCCGAACCAACTTCAACTGAACTTTATGAAAAACATAACCAAAACTAGCCCAATTTCCGATCTTTTTAGCAGTTTTGTTTAAATACTTGTATTTTTGAAATACTGTCAAGTTTAACGTAATTACAATTGACGATACAACAGTCACTACAAGTTTTTTTTTAAGTAAGTTCAAATATTTAGTAGTTTAAAAGGAAAGACAAATTGTAGTTAAAACACTGCAGTAATTTCTATCAGTTTGCACTAAAGATGATGCGCTACGACAAAGTGAATTAACTATTGTACTTTTGTGTACTAATTTACTGTAAAGGAGCCCTATTTGCAAATGCAATGGTACTAGAGGCTATCGCCCAGTCTGTCGGCCAGTTCATTATCAATCCACTGTACGCAGCTTTTGTACAAGTGTCGTTCGGTGGAGGAGTCTTTTTGGTGGCATCTGGGGTGACATTAGGGATTGCTTCTGTAATGGGGTAAGAGATTTTGTGCATCAATGGTCGGGATTTGAGCCCAGAGCCTTTGATTGGCAGTCAGAGATCTAATCGGTTTACAATTACGGTTGGGTTTTGGTCCCTCAGTAACCAACGTGACTCATGGCGTGTAGGTTCAATTTTCATTTTTCATGTATGTTCTTCATTGCATCAGACCTTTTCGTCATTTCCAAAACCCGAATCCTTAAAACCCAAATTTTAATCCTCCCCCATAGTACTGTTAAAGTCCTTAGTTAGTATCATTACCATAATAACAGCACTTGTATCCATAAACACTACTATATTAAACATATGAAGCACGTTAACAGGAAAGGGGTCTCCTGGAGAAAAGAATGTGTCTAAAAGAGCAAATTAATACCTATTTCAAATGCTTGTAATTCTGTCGTCTTTCAACGCATTTGAGTAAGGTTTTCACTAAATTGAAGCCGACGAATAGCGGCTTAGTGGATTTTAGTTAGTTTTGGGAA
Source organism: Parazoanthus darwini (assembly GCA_025403605.1). NCBI lineage: Eukaryota > Metazoa > Cnidaria > Anthozoa > Zoantharia > Parazoanthidae > Parazoanthus > Parazoanthus darwini. Next base: position 9,771 of record JAOBYF010354425.1, read on the forward strand.
ACTCAAGGGGACTTTTGCGTTAATTGACCTAACGCTAGGCCCATTTTTCTTCCAAATATTTTCCTGGACTTACAAAAAGGAAAGCTATTGAGCTGACTGATTGATACGGCAAGTCCGAATAATTCTGTTCGCAGACGCGTGTAAAACCAAATTTCTGTGGCTGTGTGGGAATAAGTGCCTGTGTTTACAAAAGAACGATAAAAAATAAACTGAAACCTTGTACTCACACCCCCTCCCCCTAACACACCATGCACCTCTCTCGGTTTCTGTGGTCGCACTTCGTTGTATCTTCCGTTGAGAATGACGATCTTAGTTGCAACTAATTTTAACTTTTATTTGCTTTGAAAACTGCGTGATCGAGGTTAATTAGTGACTGCTTTGTCGAAGGTGAAAGAATTTCGTAAAATGATGCTAGAAAATGAAACAAAACGCTGCAGATGTAACCTTTTTGCGACGGTTATCTTACCGAAAAGCAAAAAACTAAATAAACCAATGAAAAACCGAATCACAAATGTTTAATTAGACGTCAAAATATGCAATATTACGAGACATGAACTGCAAGAGTGAGCCCTGAATGAAGTTAAAGAAATTAAACAGAAAGCAATTCTTAGTTTCTCGGACGTACTACAGCTAGTGTCTGTACATACCAATCATCGCTTAGCTGTTTACCGGTGTCAAACAGATTTAGCAGTAGATATTCATCATGATTAACTTTTGAATGGAAAAGTACGGGGGTCATTTTGACCCTTTCCGTAAAGCAATGAAAAATAAACATGCATTTCTTTTAGTTCAATGAAGGGTACATCTCTTGATGTTGATTGGCTGATGTCGTCATTTGTGCACAACTATATAAACACAATATCGGGGATGTTTTAACATCAGTTCTTCGTTTTTCCCATCCTATTATTTAAGACTTTCCTATTTCAGCCTGTAAGTAAATGGTTTTTATAAAATGTCAACAAAAATTTCTTTAATCTTTTAAAAATTATCATTTCGGAAGACCTAAGAGAGTGTTACCAAAGACTGTTGCTACAGCAGCATTTCTCAGTAAAAAAGTAATAATTTTTCATGTAGAGTAATTGCGCAGGCTAAAACTGCTTGCACGACAGAGCTCCATTTTTTATGATAAACACTTGGAAAATTTTAGGGGGTCAGATTGACCTGCTGTCTTGTCCTTTTACGTTGTATTTCAAGAGCTGCGCATTGAAGGTCTCAACATGTACATAAGTTTAAATTTATTTTCTTTATTCTTTTTTAGCTATTCGAACGGTCACATCAGAATTTAGACGTTAAGAAAAGAACACTTCAGTAGTAACTCTTAATGATTTTATCTTTAAAGGTGCTTGCCACGGTCGATTCGCAAGAAAAGAAAATCAGAGCAGAGGATTTCCTACAGGACAGACAACAAAACAGACGGAGAAAACGAAGCAGCGGTTTTGATGAAAGATACGAGAGTCTAGTTTTAGTTTCTGGCACTGGTTTGTGGTCATGTTTGTCCTGACAGTCAAGTGTTGCCTTTCCGTCATATAGCTCAAAAGGAAATTTAAGCCTTATCGAGTGTATGGCTGTATGTTTAGGAAAAAACTGTAGTATAGACGTTTGTTGTAAATTGGAGCTATTTACATTTGTAAGGCTTTTTGAGGAGCAAAAGGTGTATAGGGTTTCGGAAGAGTAGTTTGAACTCCTCAAGAATTTAAAAACGGTGGTTATGACAACAGATGTTCCAAAGCAAAGCTCAGTATTTTGTCTGCAGTCTTAGATTTTGTAATCAAATGGCCTTTAATGATTATTATGCATAATTATTTAAACAGTTAGATAATGTCTGCCTTGACATTTTTGCCTAAAATCGTAAGACAGCTAGCTTATAAATCGAAAATTTACGAATTTAGAACCACTTTAATCCTTTATCCGCGCAAAATATAGTTTCCATTTTTCATTTTTGTGGCAGTTCGACTCAGGCCCAGGTAAGCCCAAATAAGCTCCCATCTCCTGCATCCCCTCACCCCGCTTCTCTCCCCTTCCCCGCCGTGTTGGCTAACTGTTCAAGTTTTTGTTGTATAGTTGACTTGTTGACGAGTGTAGTAAAATAAACGAAACTATTCTAGACTTCAAAAATCAGACTCAAATTTCCATAGATATCGAGAATCAAAGACTCACAATTTCGAAGATTTCACAGTTACGACTAGGCTCGCGCGTAAGTCCTCCATTTCAAATGTCACTCAAAATTACTATAACCAAACAACCAGAAATAAGTGAAGTTGGTTCAGTTCAGAAGTTCTCACACCAATTCTTTCATAGATAAAAGTGAATAATTTGTATATGTTTATGTTATGACAGTAACTATCAAATAATGGTAATAACCAGTTTCTTTGGTATAAATGCGAAAAAATATAACCAAACAGGTTCCCTCGTTTCCAAAAATTTTTATACTCCCGTATACTTTTTCCAACTTCGTACTCTGTGTACGTAATGAACGGTATAGATTGTCATACTGAAAATACATTAACCTATACGCAAAATGTTTTTGAAATAAAATGAAATAACATTTTATTTCAAAGTAACGTTTCTTTTGTGCTACAAGATTTTTATCCAATCGTGAGGTTACTAAACAATAGCCAAGAAAAGCTTCGAATTTCCGTGTTCCCCACGTAGAATTTTTGTTGCATTTTAACTCTGTACTTCAAAAAAATGAACGAATGAACTAGAATTAAATACATGATCTAGCTGGTGAAGTTGTCGTAGATTTTCATGTTTTCAATGTGATGAACGGTTTAGATAATATCGCAATTAGTACCTTTCTACATTCGCTGCCGCTGGACTGCCTAGTTCTTACTCGGACCATTACTTTCAACTTAAATTTTCCAATTATCAGGAGGAAGTCAAACAAGGTTTGAACAAACAGGGCTGCTGATTTAAACAAAACGTAATTATAACCGGTGTCTACCTCTTGTTTGAAACACCTTCGAACAAAGGATGAACATCGACTAGGATCTAGTTTTCTTTGGGATGGGATGATTTTCATGCCGCCCAAGCAAGGAAGGGGAATATTTTCAGAATTCCCGGTTGTTAAATTACTAGTAGATGTCAGCTATTGAGACAATGTAACACGTCTGATCCCAAGGCATCCATTTATCAACACGATTTTAACCCAAACTTTTGTCTTTCTAATGTGTTTCTAGTTTTATATAAATCAATTATATTCATCTTTTTTCTCCCTATGTAAAGAACAATTGAGGTCTTCAAAAATAATGAATTTGTAACGCATTTGTTTGGTGAATTTGAGCCTTTCCCAAATGAAATAATTTCCACGTCCTAGAAATTTAAATATGGAACGATAATTTTATACTATTTCACTCCAATTTATGAATAATAATTAGTATTCCTCATCGTAGCAAATCATTCAACTCATAACAATTCCAAATATTTCAACTCAGAGTAGGAAAATCGCCCATAACGTTTCAATTTCAAAATACAAAGTAAGTGTCTTAGCATACTTACTTTATTATTTCGATCATGCCCATTCTAATATTTTATTTATTACATCTTTAATTAGAACCATTTAATTGTTCTTAATTGTCATCATTATTACATTTATTATTTCTCAATCATTATTATACTTATAAATACTAGATTTATTACTTCTCAGTATTTATTATTTCTTAATGTTTATCACCACTACTTTAACCGGCAGGGGCAATCAAGATAACTTATTTTGCCACGTTTCTTTTTTTTCTTTTTTTTTTTTTTTGGGGGGGGGGGGTTGTATAGAGGGAAGACAGTTCAGTTCAGTTTGACTTTGATAATATGCATTGTGACAATACATGATTATCACTCTATAGAAAGCAAAAGGGCTCTTTGTTGCCATTTTCTTTTCAGTTCTGTGATATTGTAAACGAAAAGTTCTAATTGCCCCCCTGTTCATCTGTCTTTTAATATACGGTAGATAAATTTGTTGCGTGTATGTATTTACTGGCCTTTACTTTACCTGGACTTGAACTAGTTTTGCAATGTTTCGTGTTACAGACACTAGGGTCATCTGGTCTCTCACTCGTTCAAGTTGAGCAGAACCTTGTTGACGTGGTGTGGGCCAAACACGACCGACCCCTTCCCCCGTCGGGCGGAATTTTTGCTCTGGACATTTCATTTACTGGTGAGATTGTACTAAGAACTTCATAGAAACAACAGTGATTGTATTTTCAAAAGCACGGTTGATGATAAAGATCCTGGCAAAAGTTCAAGCTTTAACGCAGTACGACAAATCTCAAATCTCACGATGAAAACGAAATATAAGGGACATTGGAATATAAAGAAAACCGGAACTTAAAGCTAGACAGCGGGATATAAAGGACACTGGTTTCATCAAGACTACGTTCACGCGTTACCGTGCGAACTTCCATCGGCTGAAGAGTTTAACTGGACATTTTGTTCACAAGAAATCGCTCAATATATAATAAGTACGTTTTGTTTCTGATGATGTGGTCAACTTGTCTTTCATGTCTAACAATTTTAAGTGCATTTCTTCCAGGTAAATCGTGGCAAGATAAGATCAGGGAGCTAAGAGAAGCGTTGCGGAAGAAGAAAGCTTATGCGTTGGTTGTCACAGCCTTGGACGAGATTGCATGTGAGTGTTTATCAAGTTTTACGTTTTTTGTTGAGTAATCGCAATACACCAGTGAAAGATTTACATAAGGTGGTATTTGGAGCCTCATGAGGGCAGACAAAACCTCAGTGGTTTCTTACTGTGTGTGTGTGTGTGTGTGTGTGTGTGTGTATGTATGTGTCTTTGAGTTGTGTTTACGGTGCTTTTTGCAGAGGAAAGTTGATTGGAGTTCCTTTCCCAATGGCCGAGTAAGGGACACTTCGACGCCAAAAGTTGAATAAGTTTGTATGATGACGTTTTTTTACTACAACTACCACAATGCTTTACAAAAACAGTTTGTCTTATTCCTTGAGAACCTAAAATTAAATCCGCATTGAATGAGTTTTTGGAGTGTTATATAAGTAGAAGTGTAGTTAGATCAATCATTCATTGTTGACATTGCAGAACCTCTAGCAGTCTTAAGTTTAGCTCCTACATGCTTGTTTGTTTTTTCAGTGTGTTACTAAGGTTTTTGCGTTTGGACAACTCAAACTTGTTTACCACAATATCATTTTACTTCGTTGCTTTTTGACCTTATGCGCATCTCCTCGGATTATAGTTTGAATTTTCAAAATATGTTGATCGTGCCACTAGTTTTTCACGAAATGGCTCTTGAATGGTCTAATCAAATAATTGTTTAATGGTTATTGGTTTTATATACGTAAACTTATAAATGTATTGTTCCACTTTTCGCTTTGAACTCAGATAAAAAGTAATTTGTTGATGTTACCATCTCATTTATAGTGCGACTATTTACTATGATTCTTTATTTTGTGCTCCACAACATGTATTTTTTTATAAACTTGCCCCACTTTAAATGGTAAGCGACAAATGGTTGTTGTTTACTACGTATACACTTGACGCTTTACCAGGGTTGTTCAATCTGCGAGGAAATGACATCGTCTTCAACCCGGTGTTCGTTGCATATGCCTTAGTATCACTGGACGCCGTGAGGTTTGTTTGTAACGCAAATCGTTTACTTGTTAAGTTTAATAACGTAATTGCTCTCTTAATTTTATCTGGTATGTTCGTTAGGGATACTTTGACCCAAGGAAGTTTCCAAGGAAGAATATAGTTTTTGTAGCGTTGCTAGTTATGGTTTGTGTTTAAGAACACCAAGTTTCTTTGAATGCATCCCTGGCGTAAAACTTAGCTTAAAAGAACCTCCGGCTGAAAACACTTTCGGTTTTCTCAAATAAAACTTTAGTATTGGCCTGGTCCGTTTTGGCTGCTAAAAATTCCTGTTCATTGAGCTAAAGCCACGCGATTTATTTGACTGTTTCTTGAGTTTGCACTTTCCGCGTGACGCCATTTTAAATTTTGACGTAGTTGGTTGTACTGCCAGACTTAACTCTTAGCGAACATCATGGCGATGAACTTAATCAATAAGACAATCAGTCGATGACCGATCGATCAATCTATCACACTTTCAATTAATAAATCAGTTGATTGATTAATCAGTCATACGATCAATCAATCAATTGATCGATCGATCAAACAAACAGTCGATCAATCATGAATACCATCTATCAATCAATCAACCATTCTTTCAAACAATCAGTCAGTAAGTTAGTCAGTCGATCAGTTAATCAATCAACCAGCAATCAATAAACCAATCAGTTAGTCAGTCGTTCGTTCAATCAATCATTCAAACAAAAAGTCAGTTAGTCAAGCGGTTGGTCAATCAAGAAAACAATCAATAATAAAATTCAAATAATCAATCAATCACACTTTATCTATAACACAGAACTTACTATATACATACAGTTCGTGTAAGTCTGGACACTTGTAGAAATTCAAAGTAACAGACTGCATTCAGTTCATTTGTTGTGGCAACTGCAAAACTTGCTTTTTATTGCAATATTTTGAAACTTCAACACTATACAGTAAAAATATGTCTCAAAATTTCCTTATATCTGTTTTAAGAATTATAAGTCTTAAGAGGAGTCTTAACTTTGGTCACTGAAAGTTGCAGGAAGCAAATACTCTGTAATATTTTTTCATCTACAGTCTGTTTATAGATGAAGGCAAAATAGACGCCGCTGTGTCAAAGCACTTGGGGCTCGGGCTGTCTGGTGCTGATAACAACCAGGACATCCAACTCACTGTGCGACCGTACAACGAGATCCAGGATGGCGTCAAGGAAGTTGTCGATTGTGGGTTGAAAGTGTGGGTTAGTCTTGCGCTACCACCGATTTTGTCCGTGATTGTGATAATAGATATAATAATGATGACAATAAAAAGAACAAATTATAAATAAATAAATAAGAAGAAGAAG
>JAOBYF010355536.1:0-24543 GCA_025403605.1 Parazoanthus darwini
ATCTGTCTTCCGGTGACAAAATCGAGCCGTAGACCCATATGTCGGCGACGTACTGGAGAAACACGAGAAGGGACTGACTTGTGACATCCCGGCGCAGCCGCTTGAATGCTCTTGGTATCTTATCGGCTGGGAGGATGGGTTATGCCATTACTTTTCTGAATCTTCCTCCACAGGGCTTGCGTCCAGTGGAAGGCACATCCAAGGGGTCGGACATCGGGGAACGCCCGCCGAAGTACGGTCCACAATGCCGCCTCGTAGTTGATGGTAATTCGTCATACCGCAGGGTCTCCCCCAGCAAACGGATGATGGACAAGAACACCTGAGAATTCAAATTTTCTTAGATTTAATGCAAATTTATATCAATGATAGTTTATAAGTGTCACATGTGCTACAGGAAAAAAAATTAACGGTTTGATAAAAAAAATGATACCAAGTTCCGCGAGATGTTTACACTGAGGTATACAAGTGTAGAACTTATTACGAACCATTACACTAGCGGCCAAAAAAACCCCCTCCCATTTCTCACTGGCGTTTTGTGCCAGGTACTCGGGGTTCGGCAGTGAAGGGCAGGGGGCGTTATCCAGTTCCTCCAGTAGCACTTCATCCACAATGGCCGAGGCTGGTCTGAGGACATCCACTAGGGCCCTTTTCTTCACAGTTGTCCCGATCTTCGTGGCCTTGGTATTTTTACAAATCTACGCTGAAGAGGGGTTTTTCAACTAGATCAAAAAAACAAAACAGCAAAAAATGTCAACACTAAATAAACCCGGGGTGTTTTTAAAGGAGAGTGGGACATCGCGTATTTTAATTCAGTAAGTGCATACATTTGAAAATACCCCGAGCCGCTGCAAAAAACCAACATACCTTTTTATGAATAGTTCCTTCCTCAATCAATTCGTAGGTCACAGCAGCAGGAACAGGGGCGGGTTCAACTGTTTCAACTACAGGGTTCGGGTCCTCCAGTGAGCTTTCGTTGAATAGCATCAAACTTTCTGTTAGGAATGGCGGGTTTGAGGTCTCCATGGATTCCACTAATAGCTCTTCGTGGCATTGATAGCACTGCCAGTCAATCTCGTTGCCATACCGCACCGCCTCGCAGTAATCATGTTGGGTGACACCGGTCCCACACCTGGCAGCTGTCGCACTGGAGGCCTTGCTGGCGTGGTCCAACGGGTTGCTGGCATTCAATACAGTTGAAGTTTTCCATTTTGCTATTGTCGGTTCTCGAATTCTCGATAAGTGATTGCAAGCCGATCGTGCTCGAGTTTTATGTGATAACTACGTTATTTTAATTGGCTGTTGAAAACTGTCATGTGATTGGTTTACTTCTATTGCATGTCATTGGCGGATTTCGATCCGTTGTACAACGATGATCACAAGCAACTTCATGCTTCTTTTATTTTGGCCATAACATACCTTTATCACAACTCAAAGTTAATCCTACTAGGTAGTATTAAAGTTGGGGATGAACATAAACCGAATTAGCGGTTACTTGCTTTTAGTGCCGGGTTTTTGCCGCGGGTTTTCGCCGCGTCAGGCGGCCGCCAGCAACTCTAATTACGACGGTTTTTATTTATTCTTTTCTAAGCATAATTAAATATCAAACGGCCTCGAATTTCGTCGTCTCTGCTACCTTTAAAAGAGCGTGGAAACGAGCGCGTGCGGGTAACTTAATACACGTTATTTATTTAGTAACAGACATCTCGTCTTTCTCGCGACTGTAAACGACCAGTAAGTTTAATATGTTTTTCGGTTCATTATTACTAACAGAGTTTCATTGTTTATAATATGTGCGTATTTCTTCAACTTTAGATACGACATATTCGAAGAGCGGAGACTTCACTTCAGGGAACTTCACTGTGGAAACAAAACTTATAAATAGAGTTAGGAACACCAAGAAATAGACAAATGTAGATTATTCGCTTATAAAATAAAGTGTGGGGCGACTTCACCACGAAAGTGGGGCGACTTCACTTTTGAAAAGTGGGGCAACTTCACGGTGGGGCGACTTCACTGGATACCAAGACAACTATTGTGTGTGCTAGAAATATACCTTATTATATGAAATTTTTGTGTCACTTTAATTCCGCTAATTTTGCGATTTTCAAAATATCACAATAATAAAGTGATACGATTGACTATGAATCTATGGCTTCGTATTGGTCTTTGTAATGGAGCTACTGAAATCATAAGAGACATGATCTACCAGACAGGCCATCAGCCACCTGACTTGCCTATTGCTGTCATTGTACAGTTTGATAACTATAGAGGTCCATCTATTTATGACATTCCAAATTGTGTCCCGTTATGTCCAGTAACAGTAACAGCTAACTTAGCAGATGGCCTCCATGAGAGGCAACAGCTACCCACCCTTGAAACTCTCATGGTCTATAACAATTCATAAAAGCCAAGGTCTTACATTAACGAAAGCATGGATTGATATTGGGAAATCAGAAAAAACTCCAGGTGTTTCCTATGTTGGACTGAGCACAGTGAAGTCTTTATCATCATGCGTTATAGAACCAATGACCTATCATAGGAATTTTGAGTACAATCACTCAGTTCATGGGGCCATTTCGCAGTGCTAAATGGTCTGGACATCGTTCAGATGACGGTTCCCATGAGGCAAAAAACTTCGTCTCGATCGGCCTGAACACTCCTCAAAGCACGACAAAAAGTCTGACACAAAGACCATTGCGATATGCTTTACGTAGTAGTTGGCAAAATGGAAGCAAAAGAAAAGAGTACTAACCTAGAAAACGGGAAAAATCCAGACGCTTTCACGAAGGGAATCAAACATGGCCGACCTTAAATATAATTTCCCTGTCGTTCCCAGTACCCCGCGGAAAAATTCCTTTGCACGAAAACGAGGTTCCACTACAGAGGCGTCCAACGCAGGAAGGACATCGGGGTCATGGATAACATCTTGCGAGCTACGAAAATTTGGTAAACTTCGAAAGTCGTGTGTGGACACTGTTATATGGCAAACCAAACATGACAAGAGTGACACGAGTTTTACATCACCCACTGAGAAATAAAGATCACTGTGCCAGAAGTGTATATAGGTCACATGTTGAGAACTCAATGTTGCCTGTTGAGAAATCAAGATCACATGTTAAGAAAAACAATCTACCAAATGAAAAAAAAAATAATCTACTGGTTGGGAAAAATAAACTACTTGATAAGAAAAAAATCTACTGGCTGAGAAAAAAAATTACCGGATGAGAAAAACTATCTACCAGATGAGAAAAAATCCACTGGTTGAGGAAAAATAATTTACCTTTCGTGATTGTAACCAGGCCTCGTCGAGAAATTATCGACCACTGGTCGAGAATATCTATTGAATTTTTCTTGAGCCAGCCATGCACAGTCGGCGGAAAAACTCTTGCACCACGAAAGCAAGATGGCAGAGATGGGAGAGGGCGTACTAACCCAAGAAGATTGGACGGAGTTTTTGAAATGGAAAACACCCAATGTTAAACATTTTCTTACAAAATTATTCTGTTTTTCTCTCCACTTGTTTAAATGCCTTTCTGTGGTTACTTTTAAGGGGTTAACATTTGGTGAAGCCACATCCAAATGGTAAGAAATTTCTAACGATACAGTGAACGCCTTGAAAAAAATATTGAACTTTGCAAAATGTTACATGTTTTGGGGGTTTTTGTTTTGGGTTGGAGTGTTTCTCAGACTCGTGACAAGGAAAGGATAGGCAAGGTGTAATAGATTGGAAAATTTTTCTTTATTTATCGCAAAACCATGATACATCACAATGATGACTGACAAATATTGTTAACTCAAGAATTTATTGTTCTTTTAATCCTGCATGTGAAAGCGTATAAGCATAATTCAGCCACATAAATTTGAATTTTTGCAATATTGCCAACAGTTTGTGTGTTTTTTTAAATGATTGTAAAAACACATCTGTTGGCTTTTATCCTAACCATAACAAAACAAAGCTGTTGAGTATAAACCAGAACTGTAACTGTTTTGAAGCATGGACAATAACATGAATATACACCTGGTACACAGATGGTGTGCCAATAAATAAAACTTTCTCTCTTTTTGACAATCTGAAATTTTTTCCATACTTGTTGCAGTCTGAAAAATATGCCACATTTCCAAGTCTTGCTTTTACATGACCAGAAAAAATGGTGACATTCTGCATAAAATATCTGATACCATTGTCCAATCTTAACAAAATGTTAAAGGCCCATGCACCAGCTTCCCAGAGGATACTGCTGAATTCTTCCGACAATTCACCATAACATTGGTACGTTGATGAAATCATCAAAACTGACCCACAAGTGTGGGCAACTGGCCTGCGCGCAAGACCATCCAGTCTACTTCAATCTGGTTTACTGTCTTTGATTTCGTAATAGCCTTCTGATACTTGTTGGATGTGCTCATTCCACAACGTTATTCTCACCGTACCGTTTTCGTCAATGAAGTAGCCATCTTTCTTTACAAGATTGTCTCTCACTTTTTCGGTTTGAACATCTCCAAACATTAGATAGCCACGAAGGGTAACGAATTGATTCGGCTTGATACTGTCGAGATTAGTTGTTGAGTACACTTGTGGAGTCGTTGGGGCAATTTCATAGGGTGCAAAAGCAACTGCAGTTTCCTGAGCGTCGTCAATTCGAGTGCAAGCATTAATCCATATGACATTTTCTTCGTCTGCGTGTGGCGCGTACTTGGTGATTTTGCAGGGTGTAACAGATTCTGCTTTTCTTTCTACGTTCGCTTTATGTTTCTTGGGTGAGAAACAGCGCTTTAGTCGTCTTGCTTTTTTCTTGGATGTTGAACGTGAAATATTCTGACTTCTTTGAGTTAACCATGACTGGGCTAACATTTTTTACGTAGCCGAAGACAGCGTTGGTGGCTGGTTCTGGGGATGATTTCACCGGTGAGCTTTGAGCCACTTTGGCTTTGGTCGGTGTTGAACTAGGACCTGAATTCAAATATTTGAAGTATTAAAGATGCTATCAAATACTGAGATAAATTTTTAAATAACAGATAATACCTTTCTGTGTACTTGATTTGTTTTGCTTCGACATCGCCTTTTCACAATTCTGGGAGACACCAACAACCAACCTTCCTCTTCAAAGTCCACCAACTTCCCCGCAACTACGGGGACAAGCAAAATTGCAAAGTTTTTATCTTCATTCCACGTGCAGAGTTCGGTGACCATTCGTGCACTGGAGTAGAGCTTCCCATTGGAAAGGAAATTGTCCTGTGTTACTCGTAGTTTTCTTTGGACTGTGATTGGTTGATCTTGCCGAAATATTTGTCGGCACAGCAGCCCTTGGCCCTTGGCCTTGGGGAAGTTCAGTAGAAACTGGTTCCAGAACTGGCTCAAAGCCTGTTTTGAGCCCAGTAGCAACCGAGCGGAAACCGCTGGTTGACAAAAGTGCTGGGTCTGGGTAGAGATATGACCCGAGGCATAAAAACCGATTTTTAGTTGTTGTTTCTTTACTTATCAGAGCTTAAAAGGGAAACGTTCGAAGCCGCCAACACTTCGTAGTTATCTGAGCATAGAAGCGTATTTATGTAAAAAGGTAAAGGTTATTTTTGCGTGATTTAGCTTATTAGTGATGATGTCAATTTTGTATTCATTCATTAAAGCTACTTTCCAGACCTTTCCAATTCCAGCTTCAATTATTTTTTTGATAATAAAAGCTTGCTAAACTACCCGGTCTGTTGTATACTATGCATTATCGGTGAAACCTCTATATCAGTTATAGATCAGACAGACACCGCGATTTGGGGACCATTTTAATACTGTTACAATGTCAATTTCATTTTTGTATCAGTAGTACTGTACGCTTGGAAGAACTCAAGTTAATTTTTAAAATTTTAAGTAATCCAAGATGTTCCAATTCATTTGAAAATGAATGAGATCTTTATTGCTTCATGATCAGAGTAATATACTGGTACTACAGATGTACAAATATCACTTTTGTGCCACATTTCATTTCTTATATAAACATGGTCTAGTAAACTTCCTGATATAAATGTTGGGACTTGGACTGTTTGTGTGTAGCTTAATTGTTCCATTATAGTATTGAGTGCCTGGGCTTCATTATCATTGAAGTAGTTTATATTGAAGTCTCCAAAAACAATATCAATTTTTTTGCTATTTAGTATATTTTCTAGATTTTGTGTATATTGAGAAATACTGCGACCATTCTTGCAATACAGTAAAAGTATTTCGATGTTTAACTGTGCTATTATACTATGAACAGCAGAGAATGTTATAGCGTTTACTTCTGGAAAGTAGTGATATTCTGTGATTCCGAGATAGTCTTTTGGAGACACTGCTAAACTGGAATGTTTATCTGAAGCATGATCCTGCCTGAGTAGTTTCAAGGGATGCAGATTGTTTTTTATTTCAGTATCATTGGTGCTTGATAATAGTTGTGTTTCTGTAAAGCATATCATATCAGAATCAAATAGGTTTGAGTCATGTCTCACATCGATGCTGTGTTTTTGTATGGATCTGATGTTAAGAAGACAAATGGTAAATTTTGAAATATTTTCTTGATAAGCTTTTGGTGGTTCAAGGGGTGATGTTTCTCTTAACCTCTGATATTCATTATGTACCCTTGGATCTGCTCTGACATGTTTAGCTTCTATTTGTCCTAAAGTGTAGAGACCATTCAATGAACGTGAACGACTTAAAGCAACATATACTTGTCCATAGTTAAATGACCTCTGTCGGAATAACTCAAAACTAATTACAACCTTGTCTAAACTGAGTCCTTGGATTTTATGTATAGTGACGGCATAGGCTAATGTAATAGGAAATTGGACCCTTTGAATCTCTGGTGAAGATGGTTTGCCAGGCCTTATTTTGATTTTAGCTAAAACAGGTTCAATTGGTACAACATTGTTATCCCTAACAAATTGACTGGTGGATTTAGTGATAATATTTTTGCCAGCTTTATCATCATAAAATTTAATGTAAATAACAGGTGGTTTTTGTGTGTTTTGGTTGACATGGATTTTAATGACAGTGCCCATTTGACCATTGATAAGCCTGTCTGAAATATCAAGATTACTTGTTAGCACAACTCGTGCATCTTCTTTGACATGTATGTCATAATCTAGTCCACCAGTATCAGAGCGTCCTTTAGATAATACTCTGTCAATATCAGCCTGAGATACATTTGGAGGATATTGGTCTGTTGCTCTAAGTTGAAACATTTGTCCAGGTAATTGAGTTAGTTTGTTATTATTGTGTTCATCAACAGGTTTATTTTCTGCATATATATGTATAGCATCAGATGGATAATTTTCATTGTTTGGGTCGATTGATCGTTATTGAATATACTTAATGTCTTGTTCAGTTTGGGAAGCAGTGCGGAATCTGTTTAACATTTCAACAAATGGTTGGTCATCTTTTGAGCGCATATTATCAGTAAGCTCTGTCATTCTAAAAAGATGCCAGGGGTGGCACAGGTTATGTGTATCAGTGTTAAAATTCTCAAATACTGTTTTTTTCTTTATTGGAGGTAGCTGATAGAAATCTCCTCCTGCAATAATACTTATGCCAGCAAATAGTTTAGAGGCAGGTGTGTCAAATATTTCTTTTAATCTTTGGTGAATGTGGAGTAATGTAGTATTGCCAACCATTGAAATCTCATCCAATATTATCAGTCTCAGTTCAGATAAGAAGAGTCTTAATTGTGTTCTGTTTTGGTCCGAAAGAGGTTTTAGAGTAGAACTTGATTCTTTTGGAATACCTAGAGCTGTGTTAATAGTAGTGCCATTAATATTGATTGCAGCAACTCCTGTTGGGGCCATTAAAAGGACTGATGGTAAATCAGGATTAAGAGCTACATGTCTAAAAGTTTTGGTTACAGTACGATATATTGTTTTAATCAAGTGGCTTTTGCCAGCTCCACCACCTCCAGTAAGAAAGATATAGATTTCTTCAACATCCTGAGGTTTAATACAATTGATATTTTTGACTTTATTTCTACACCATGTCAGGACATGATTAAAAGTGTATCTCTGTCTTTTATTTAAAGATCTCACAGAATAGCGCAGTTCATCATCAGTAATGTCTGACAGCTGCATATACCGAGATATTGCTGAGACTTGATGATTATTAGTCTCAGGAGTTGAGAGATGTGAAGGTATTTGTTCATTGAATGATTCTTCAGAATTAGATTGTTCTTTTAACTGAGAGTTTATGTCATCATTTTCTTGATCATTCATGGAATCATAAGAAAACATGTTGCCTTGATTGTTACTATTGTTTTTTAGACTTTCAAGTGCTTCTGTAACAGCATCTGTATCATGCTCAAAAATATACCTATTATGTTCCACTGTAAATTGTACATCAGGGTCATAGAATTTTGATGCATATGTACCATCATCAGCTAACAGTTTATTCTCATCTCTCCATGGATAGTAAAGCATTAGTAAATGATGAAAAAATTTCTCAGGTTCTTTTTGCTTGTTTGGTGTGTGATATCTTAAGACAGCTTTGACTTTTCTGCGTTTCATTATCTCACTAGTATCTATTAATTTTATTTTGTCTGGAAGTAAAGAGTCTTCATTTTCTGTAGCATTGTGTGATTCAATCAAGTTGTCAGTAAGTACCTCTGGTTGTGCATCAGCTGTCTCTTTGCATTCCTTTTTGTAATCCTTATAATAATAAGCTACAAACTGTGCCAGACATAAGTTATTTACAGAGGGGATGGAGCGAGGCCTCTTACTATAACGTTCTATGATGTTTGACTTGTACACTTCTGTACTTTCATCATCAAGTTCTTCAAGTTCTTCTTGTGATTTTGCCATTCTTATTCTTTTGTCTGGTAAGTCAGTGCTTATAAAGATTGCAGCAGGAAATATTTTTCTCAGCCAAAGTTCAGGCATACAACGATATACAGCCTCTTGTGAGCTAACTTCTCTGGTAGACAAAAATGCAGCTCCAATTTTTTTCAATCCATCTCTGACATTCATATTGGCAGTTTTAGCCTCCTTTGCAGCATTCATAATTGCTTGAGAGCATTCCGTCTCATCTTTAGTAAAATATGAACATACATATGTTACACACTTATAGTGATTAAAAACTGGCTGTAAATCAACATTAGCTGCAAATCCTTTTATTCCAGCTATAAAGTAATTATTGATAAAACAGCTGTTTATCGGTCTTTTTGGATGTAATTCATAGTTTGAGTCTGGTGAAATGGACAAAGCATTGTAGTACTGTTCTTCTGTTATACCAACAGAGTTAAAAATATCAGATTCTGTCAGCATAGGTTCATAGCTTGGTTGGCTTGGATTTAGTACATCATCTATCTTTCCTTTCACCAATGTAAGAATTTCATTTCTATTTTTAAGAGTACTGTTTTTTACATCTTCACTTATGTCATCACATAGGGGTTCAGCTACAATAGTCCTATTTGTAAAAAATTGTCCAAAGTTGAATCTGCAGCGAATATTCTTATATTTTCTACAAGTTTTAGAATGACTGTGCTTTTGATATGTTTTGACCAATTCATGTAAATGCGGATCTTCATTCTCATTCGGTAAGTTGGCCTGTACATGCTTATCAACAAAGTCTATATATGCCTGTTTGTTGTCTTTATCCGACTTTGGGCAATCAGAGGTCCATATTAAGGCATGTAAGTGGGGCGAGCCTCTCATTTGGAATTCAATGCGCAGTGCATAGTAAACAATTTTACCAATTGGGTTTGCATTAGAGAGTAGAACTTCTGTAAAAAATGTTTCAACTCTGTATTGGAAGTGCTTAGCAACAACTACAGGATTCAGGTTTAACATTGCACATTTCTCGTTGTAAGAAAGGGGATCTACTTCTTCATTTGAGATATTTTTGCCCTGTGTTCTTGCTATAATCTGAAATAACTCAGGCCATCTGAGGTCAGCACATGATAAAGTCATGAACCAAGTTGGGATTCCAAGTTGTTTTACCATGGCAACTACTTCATACATAAATTTCTGCCAGTATGGAGGTGTTCCAGGAATTTGTCTCAGAAATAAGTAAGCTTGATCTTGGCAAATCAGATTCTGTAAACTTTGTGCATTTGATCTTAACTGAGAGGCAGATATTGGCTGACTGTGTACTTTTTTCAGGGCAATGTTGATACTATCAGATACCTTTTTTTACTCAATGACAAACTTGTCAAAAAATAGATATTCTGAATTGGTTGCAAAACGCCCACTGTAATGTAGTAGTCGGGCATTGAAATATTTCACAGGAGATAGTTTAACAGCACGGTCAATATGATAACCAAATTTACCTTTAGGAAACAATACAGGAAATGCCATTTGTTCGCATAGTTTATCAGTCATGAATGAGACAGGGTGATTATTTTCACCTGGTGCAATTTCATGGATTTCATTCCCTAGTGCTACTGGACAGTTTTGACTTTGTTCTAAAACACTTTAAATGTATTTTTCTTGAAAAACAATTAATATTTACCAAGTTGGCCGCTCGGGAAGCCGTTTACTCACCTTGTTGGCATCATTTTTGTTCGAAAAGGAACATATTGTAAGCACACAGGTTGAAATGATGGGGTGCTTTCGAAGTAAGTCACCCAATCCATGGATATTGAGACCATTGAAAAATGCCTGTAGAGGTAGTGTCCTTGTGGCGAGCACCTCTGCAGCCAGAAGATCTTTTATAGCTTTCTCTTTGTTTTTATAGCTTTCTCTTTGTTAAGGTCGTTTAATGGAATTGCATCTGACAATTCATGTTTTACTGGGAGATCCTCCAATCTGCCTATCAGATCACTGCTGATGTCATCTTTGCATGGATGCTAAATAAATTAAAAAAAGACTGTAGAAGGACACATGCCCGGAAATCTTTGCCTGAAATTTAATAGTAGCTTGCTTTATGTATTAAGTGAAAAATACAAAATCAAATAATCAATTAACAAGATAGTGAGTTATATCAGTAAGCTACGGACCGTTTGATTTTTGAGGGGGTGGGTGAAAAAAAAAGGTACGAGCACAGATTTAACAATTGAAAAAAATATTGTGCATTAGAAAAGTGCAAAAACAAACACTTGTCAATGTCCGCAAAATTTCTCCACAGCATTCAGAGGGAAAAAAAGAAATGGACAAAAAAATATCCAGCACCCTCTCCCCTGACAAAAATCTAATCTGCCTGTCCCTAAGTTATATGTTAGCTAACCTATGCCAAGTTCAAACAGCCTTGGTATGATGAGCCGTTATTTAGTGGAAATATGCGGTAACGAAGAAATAAAAGCGACAGACCATCGATTGCATTAAGTCATTTATGGAGAGCACGTGTTTGGATCAATGGTTAAACCAGAGCTCTTTCATCAGGCTGGCGGTCAGCTCAGAAAATTGTTTTGTTCGAACATGTACAGCGTCAATGCTACTTTATTCTTCTTAGTGCTCTTGAGTGAAAGTAAGATTCATACTAAAGTTTAAGTCAACGTTTCGCCAGAGTCAAAGATGATGTAACCCCGTCCATACTTGAATTCCAGTGAAGCTTGCGTAGCAGCAGCATCAGACGAAGCCGATTGCCCCTGCGTTAGCTAAGCCAGTGCTTCTCTAAGAAGCTCGGTTGTTTTATCGGTCTTGCTTCTTTCTTCCATGTTTTTTTCTTCCATTGTTAATTAAGGATCGATGTCTTTAGAATCGTGCAAAACGACTAGAACCACGCGGATATGCGGCTACATACCCACAATTCCATTCATCTTGGCTTGTTCACTGGGCTTCCTGTGGTGGAACGAAATCGAGGTTGGCCGCACCCAATCCAGTGGCATGAAATATGATCCAATTTCATGGCAGATATGATCTAATATCATGATCGGATGTAATCCAATGGCGTGAACTGAATGTTTCAATTGAATGTCAGATATTATTGCACAAGAAACTGAATAAAATATGATCGAGTGCAATGAAATGTATCATGCTATTGTATGGAATTTAATTCAATGGCATTTTTGTCTGAAATCCCCTCCATACAGGTTCGCGTACAGGAATCGTTTAACCAATCCAGTCCAGATTAGATCTATGGCTGGTATTAGAAAGTTAAGCTGAATCTGTCTCAGAATGAGAAGTAATACGCAGCATCACTCCGGACCATAGCGCCATAACGCTAACGGCGCCAGAATCTGAGACTCGCAATCGCCGAGGACCCGGTTTTTGGAAATTCAATTGTGAACTACTAAGAGATGAAAACTTTGTTACAGAAATGAAAAACAGCAAAAATCTTAAAAGGGAAGAATTGAAAATTTACCTCGGAGATCATGGTCTCAATCTGTCTGGAAATAAAGCTGAGTTTTCGAAAAAAAGCTTTCAGGTCAGTGCAACTCGGGATCAGCAAATGTTCAACTTTGAAGGAAGACGACGCCGTGAAAGAAAAGGAGAAAGATAAAGATTGAGTCTCTAACTTTACAAAAACGCTAAACATCGTATAAATTAAATGAGCATCGGCAAAAACTACAGTAACAGGTTATCATAAGAAGTCCATTAAAAAAAAAGTTTACAAGAATGAAATACAAGATTGATCTCTACCAACATACAGCAAAGATTCTGCGGGTTTTTTGCTGAAAATGTTTTTTTTTTAAAAAGATACTTATAACAACTGGCAAAAGTTAAAGAAAATAGTCAACCTGTGCAATAAATCTTTCTTTTGTACACGTGATCGGTTTGAACGCCTTAAAAACTCGTCCACGGCACGCATACAACCTTTCCAAACTTCCTCTCGTCTCTTAATTGATACACCGTAAAGACTCGTTACTAACTCCTTTGTTATTGTAAGTATATATTGGTCAGGGCTTTCTTTCCCTTTGTACGTGGTGGCAGGGGCGGCTGTTGCAGTTCCTGACGTTCAGGTTCTAATGGTGGCTGTAGCTGCATTTCGTCATAATATGTTGAGTGCTGACGCGTGATGCTAGTAAGAGGCCCATTCACAGAGTTCCCAGAGACAACATCGATAAGTTTGTAGGTATAAGGTTGCGTAATCTCATTATAACCCCTCCCTCACTTTTGACTTGCTTTTCTACATATTTGACTTATGTGATTGGCAAAAGTCAGTCTACTACGGTGGCCCACAAGGGCAAATCAATATAATCAACCGAAAATTCGAAACACCCACTCAAAATCGAATCACCAAAATAAAAACCGAATCACCAAAATAAAACACGAATCACCCAAATTAAAACCGAATCACCCAAATTAAAACCGAATCACCAAAATAAAAACCGAATCACCCAAATTAAAACCGAATCACCAAAATTAAAACCGAATCACCAAAATAAAAACAGAATCACCCAAATTAAAACCGAATCACCAAAATTAAAACCGAATCTCCAAAATAAAAACCGAATCACCCAAATTAAAACCGAATCACCAAAATTAAAACCGAATCACTCTTGAAATACAACAAAATTTTGGAGGACCGGTAACTAGTGCGGCATACGTGTTTATTACTATGTGTAGAGTAGATATGGCGTTCCGTTTCGGACAAAAACACCACAATAAAATAATTAGTTCAAAAATAATATTTTGTGTCCAAAACAGAGAAATGTTCTCCAAAATGAAAAAAAAAATGATGCCAGGAAAAAATTTTTATTCAAAATATCTTTTGTGCATTCAAACTAGAACAAGTAAAAAAATGTTCCAAAAGTGTTTTGAAAAAAAATAATAAGTCGAGAGGAAACGGAATCCAACCAAAGGCAAAAAAAAAAAATCAGTTGAGAGGAAGCGGAAGTCCAACCAATGCAGGCTAGGCCAGGCCAGGATGCTCGGCAATAAACATGGCGGAACGCTGGTTGCCTGACTTTGGAGAATTCTTTCTCAGTTTAGGAAGACTTATCCAAAATTGCGAGGTGCAGTTACACTCAGCTTCCTGTAACACATCTGAATTTCTTTTCCGACGTCTAGATGAGTATGAGAGAACCCTTTCTACTCTAATTTCGCGGTATTCGGAATCTTATGGCCACATACCTTCGGAGCAGGACTTCCTTGCAAACTTATCACATCTTCTTAATCGTACCAGCACCTTGAGAGCGTATTTTGAGCGAAACTGTTTTTTGCTTAATAACGAAGACGAAAATCTACCTAATGAAGGAAGGAGTGCACTTAGTGAAAGCAACGGCTTACCAGGACGGCCAAGGCTTTCAATAATCCGTGACCAGCTGGAAGCACTTCACGGCGATTGTCGATTCCAATGGAGCGAAATATGCCGATTACTTGGGGTTTCGGATAGAACATTACGACGTAGGAGACACGAGTTTGGAATGCAAGTAGAGGGAAGGGTGTATTCTAATATTTCTGATGATGAACTGGATGCTATCGTGAGATCCATTCTTTTGTTGACTCCAGCGGCAGGGTTGCGAATGGTTCAGGGAGCACTTATACAACAAGGCTATACAATTCAAAGAGATCGCGTGCTCCAGTCTCTTCGAAGAGTAGATCCTGTTACTTCAACACTAAGGAATGCTAGGAGGGTAATACGAAGACATTATAACGTTGCTTGCCCAAACGATTTGTGGTGAGTATCTAGTAATTTATGGTAATATTAGTCGTTACAAATCTATTTTGGCTACCGAAATTAACTCAGCTTTTTCTAAAATGAGTCTAGCAAAATTCCAGAAAAAAGATATATCCCCCCCCCCAAGAAAATGGATTTGGAAATTCTAGAGGGGTGAGTTTAGCTGGTAATTGAAGTTGTTTCCATTCAAGTAAACATGTACAATGTTATTAAGAATACGGTATATGTTCACGGGTGGTCGCGGGAAAAATTATAGTGCGCTCAATCCATATCATTTTTAAGATTAATAAATAAAGAAAACTATGTTTCTGTTAATAATAATAATATCATTTTACGAAATACAGGCCATAACTAAAATTCAAGTAGGTATCTTCAAGGCGTTATAGTGAAAGTACAATTCACTGTCCAGTAAAAGCCGCTAATTTCAGTAATAATTATGTTACTCGCTTCCAATTAATGACACTTTCTGAACAAACCATGGAATGAAATTTCCCAGAAATATATCTCAGGATAGTTTAAGAAATTTGTATTATTCAGGTAGTTTTGGATAATCAAAATCTACAATATTTGAGGCAAAAAAATAGAAACAAATGTTGAGTGACCCGGAACCGTAAGTGACCCTGAACTGCTTATCAGACTGTACCGAGCTTTTCGAGATTTATCTACTTTTCTTAACTTTAATTTTTTTCCCAAATATCTCTGGGCGTTTCAAAAAAAAATTTCACACAATTTTTTCACTGCCTTGAAATGGGATTCTTCAATAAATTTTTTTGATCAAAAATCGAAGTGACATACAGTAATTACTTTTCTGTTTCCAGGCACATTGATGGAAACCACAAACTAATTCAGCCCTACAGGTTTGTGATTCATGGTGGAATTGATGGCTACTCCCGGCTGGTTGTGTACCTCAAAGCATCAACTAACAACCAAGCAGACACTGTGTTGACATACTTTCGAGACGCTGTCATGGTGTACAACTTACCTTCAAGAGTTAGATCTGATCTTGGAATGGAAAATATATGTGTTGGGAGATTTATGCTTGATGCAAGGGGGCTTAATCGTGGAAGCATCATAACAGGTACTTCTGTTCACAATCAACGCATAGAACGATTATGGAGGGATGTTAACAGAATTGTTGTTTCACGATTCCTCAATATTTTCTTGTACCTCGAGAGGAATGGAGTCTTGGATCCCATAAATGAGATTCATTTGTACTGCCTACATCTTGTGTATACTAATTTAATCAATGAAGCACTTGATACTTTTAAAGGGCAGTGGAACAATCACCCCATTACAACAGAAACAAATTTCTCCCCGCAGCAATTATGGGTAAGAGGGATGGTAATTTCAAGAAATTCTAACCACACCGCTGTCCGAGATGTTGTAGATGCTTCACCAGACATTTCACAATATGGAGTGGATGAGGAAGGTCCTGTTCCAGAGGCAGAGCAACAATATAGCATTGAAGTCCCACAGTCTCCGATTCACTTAGAAGAGGTCCAATTACACCATGTGCAAAATGCTATTGAAATGTCCAGAAATGTGGATGATAATGGAATAACCTCATATGTTACAGCCCTTGAAATCATAACATCATATATTCACTGAAAACAATGCACGGTACATTAAATCTTTGATGCTGCATCACCAAAAACAGTCTTGACAGGACACGATGTCTGCTGGGCAGTAACTTTCATAGTCTATGCAAACCAAAAATACAACCACAAAGATCTGACTCTTGGAACAAAAAAATATATTCTACAGTAAATGGGCTTTATTACTAGATTTTAACACCCTCTCCACTGTCAGAAAATAAAAAACAGTGCTTGACTAAAGTAAGTCAGATAGAGCTGATTTTGTGTGACTATGAAAAAAACATGTAACACAGTATGACATGGAGCCTGCATTACTGATGGTTACAGCAGTGCTTTTTTATATGAAATATACCAATTAGCTATGCATGCAAATTGCTCATGCATCATGTTTACCTTATGCAAATCTTTCCGGCATCATGACATGACTTGCAATGATAATATTAATCTGCATTCACAGCTACAATGCAACCCACAGTGTAGGATAATGTTCAACCAGACTAGAGTAAACATCAAATTGTATTATTTTAATACTTGCGAGTTCTTGGCAATCAATCTTGCTGTACAATCATAATGCATGACATTGAATGGATGACAACAAATTCTGAACCCATGTTTTGGATTTCTTGCAAGAACCATAATGATTTCCTCTTAAACAGTATCTGCATGTAATGCCTGGTGTATACACGCCAGTAAGTAAAAAACATGCAACACAAATTTAGTGGTGTTTGATGATTGAGTCCACAAGATAGTAACATCAAAAGCAGTAAATGCACTGCAAAAAAAGTATTCTGATGATAGTTCATAACTCCTAAGTGTGTTTGCCAGACACAACTCAACAACTGTAACATGAACTGTATGTCCAACATCAAAAGTCCAGCCAATCCTTTGGTTGGCAATTATTGTAAAACAAACATGAACGGATTGGGTTAGGAAAGTCGATGAAAACTATCAAAATTAGCTTCTTAGCCACGACCGTAGCCTTGATGTTGACAATTTATTGTCACGTTCATTGCATTTTTGAAGCTCTGATAATTTCTGTGTGCTAGAGGTAGCTTGATTGCATTGAAGCATGCATCTGCGTCAGGCAGCTGTCTTGCGATGTAGTGGACCTTGATCACCTCATCTCCGCTTGGGAGATAGGGATGCCCACAAATAAACTGCACAAGATTCTTTAACGTGGACCTTGTTCCAAGACAAGCACTTTCATCCTTGGATTCACTTTCATCCTCTGAAACAATAATAATTCAATCGTACATGTGATTCATATTTGTGCAAACTACAAAATGTGAAATATGATGAATTCTGGGCTGCATAAAAAATAATATGGAGATATTAACTACTATTTCGCAGCATGTGTTATGAGTTGTAATTAATGATGGTGATGGTTACTTCCAATGTACTAGTCAAGTTCTTAATGTCCCTGTGGCACTGATTAGTATAGCGAACATGAGAGATGGGGCTTACAGGCCAACACTCTTATTTGAGAAGGTTAAACATAAAAGTGTGGCTTGTGCAGTTGCAAAGTTGTAAATGTTACCTTTGATTGGACACCCCCTTCCACAGTACTCTTACCAGCAATTTACAGTTGGAAAATAAGAAAAAAATTATTTTATTGTGCTTTATTATTGGTCTAGAAATGTAGTGTGATGTATGCATGCACTGTACAAATGGCCATATTGCCTGTTAGCTCAAAAGGAGTCTTAGTCTAATACACCTCTGGTGCTAACTGGTCTCATTTGCATGCCTTACCTTCTTTAGAAAGATCTTTCACGTAGTCCTTAAACCATTTATCCACTTCCTTCTCCCTCTCTGTTCGGCTATAGCACACCAATTTGCCTAGAAAGTCATCTGCATCCATAACTACATCACACTGTAGGGGAAACACAATTGAGTAGCAGGCTGTATTGGCCCTGACAACTGAAAGCATACCACCGGCACTGAGACCTGCCTTCAAGTCAGCAATTTCATCACGCCTTGATTTAAACACTTGATCAAACAGGACAAACTGTATCGCTTTGTATTTGTTGGAGAGAGCTAGTTTTTGGTTGCCAAACCCAGCTTGATACAATAGCGCAGAGATGTCATCTCGACTAGAGAGCTCCTCTAATGTGGCATCATCACTAGCATTCTGCAACTAATAAATACGTGTATGTGGTTAAGTATGCATGAGATACATAATTGGTGGACATTATGCTGATGATTATCATTTCTACTTCTGTGGACTGCATGGCACTTTATCAAAAGATTTAATAATGTTCCCTAGTATTTCCTCAAGTACTAATAAAGACACTGCACATATAAAGGGAACAGGTCCAGGCCCACAGCTTATACATAAATTTGCATTTGCTCAACAGAGCAATAAACATACAAAATAATATTTTGTAATGCTATGATACTGCATTAGAACTATTATTCATTCCTTTGTTAAGAACATATTGTTTTGATCAATATAAAGTGGATAGAAAATAAACTGTCGCTGAGGTGAACTAGGACCACACCAAGCTCACATTCCACTTGACATGACAACATAATCATAATTAGCATAACTTGCCACAGGTCCTCTTCTCCTTATGGGAAATCGTTTCTCTCTGCACTACCAACTTATTACAATTGTTGCCATTTAACAAGAGAAATACAAATGTACATTTATTTAAGTGAGCCTCTGCAGATTAACAGGAATTGGCTTGACCATGCTTGGCATCATCTTGGTACTAATTCCAAGTCACTTTGATTTCATGATTTTTTCTGTATTTAAGAAAATTGCAACCTTCAAGCGACACAGAAAAACACACACACACACAAATTAATACCCTATACTTCTTGCTCTATTTTCCCTGATACTTTTTATCTCCCTGTTTTTTACTCTTATCTTTTTTGTGCGCTTTCCATCTTTGCAAAAGTAGACTGCACACAAATGTCATTTCTCATTCATGCATGCAAGACAATATGGCATGAGCTTGGAGAAACTAGTCAATTGGATTTGTGCACCAGCAGAAAAAAGGCAATTTATCAGCTTCATGACGTATGCAAAATAACATTTGTTATGAGTGCAATCATAAGTAGTGTAAAATATAAAATAAATCTCAGTTTTTTTTCATTCCCTAAGAAAATATTTTTGCACCAAAATTGTGAAGATTGAAAAGACCCGCAAAATATGCCAACCCTTTTACTCAAAATTACAGTAGTACAAAAATTACCGGTAGTGTCAAAAAGGGCCTTTGAAGAAACCCAGTCATTTGGCGAAGTTTGTAAATAAATAAATAAATTACAAAAAAATTTAATATTACCTCTGAGAGAGCCTCCTGAGTAGGGTAATCTGGGACATCCTCTATTGTCAGGTGCCAGCTGCCAAGCTCTATATCATCTGTGACCATGAATGTTGCCAGAGATCTTGCAAGCCCTACCATGCCAAGGCCTCCGTGAAGAATTGACATGGCTATCAGTTGCCCAGCATAGCGGAAGAAGCCACTCTGATAATACTCCTCACTTATGACAGGAACTAGGTGATCTGGGGCTCCTTCAAACAACATGTAACCACCTTTTCCTTTCTGTAAATTTGTCATCATCAATGCACAAAACTCCTTTGTAAGCCCCTCGGCATCAATGCCTTCCTCGCCAACAAAATTGATGTCTGGAACTTTAAGTATGTCCAGCTCCCCACGTTTTAGCATTTTGAAAATATCTCTCATTATTCCACTGGACCTTCTGTTGATGGACACATCTTGCCTCATAGGATTTACCAACCTGCTTCTGTGTATTTGAATGGCATCAAGTGGATTACAGTGTGGCATAACCAGTGGATAGCATTCTTCCAATGTATCCTGGCTCTGTGAAACCAGCTGCTGGTGCGCACTGCTTCCTGTATTGGCGGCAGATACAGGTCTAGTGATTGTGGCAGATTCTGGTCTAGTGGTTGTGGCAGATGCTGGTCTAGTGGTTGTGGAAGACTCTGGTCTAGTGGTTGTGGCAGATGCTTGTTGACTGCTTGGCTCAAGTCTGGTCAGCGCTGATGAAGTATAAACAAGAAATTAACATCAAGCAATCAAGTTAGCACATGCCAGTCTTTTCTCTGGCTTTAATCTTAGTTGTCAATCAAGCAAGCTAACAGCATGGCCCGAGTTGTTTCTTGAACAACCTCAATTAAGAATGTGCACTTAATTGAGCCAAGGAATCATCATAAAAAAAGCTGAAAATGTAAAGTAATCACTAGCTGCTAGCATATGATGACAGCCCTTGCATGGGTTACATATCTTATATAATAAAAACAATGATGAAAACAATAATCTCTTAATATAAAGAAATTGTCATACAACATTTGGAAAACTGATACCTGGTTGAGAGAGACTTGCTGGAGTCACTTCAAATATACTATGCATAAGATCATCATCACCATCTTCATGATCTGTGAACAGAGGGTTCTATTCATGACCACCAACATAGAAAGGGGACAAGAAAAATAAAAAAATGCATGGTAGTAAAACTAACAAAAATTTAGGTCAACACCCCTACAAATGTGCCCCCAAAGTTAGGATGTTTTGCTACACCGTATACCATGACTCAAAATTGAGAATAGCCCAAGTATCAGGCCGGAATTTTGTTCCATAATTGTAGACCCCAAAGGAGACAACAAGCACCCAAACCCCCTCCCCCTAGTTCAAACAAGAAATTAGAGAGGTTCCATTATAATGGGAAAACAAAATTTAGCTATGAAACGTTACCAACCGTTATTCTGGTCATTAAGAAGGATGTCAATGGCCTCGTGGATGTTGCTGGAAGCTTGCATCGCTTTTGCCAAGTCAGCCGAATCTGCAGATGGGAACATCTTCTCCAGCTCTGTTTTGACATCTGAAATGTTAATTAGCAAGCATTTCCAAGAACATTTTATGTGTTAGCCTGATCTGCTGCTAAGACTCCTTGGTTGTGATGGCCTGAGCTAGAAGTGGAGTCTGGGAAACTACTGAACACCCCATAATTCATTATAGATTCATTTTAAATATCACTGCTTACCATTGCACCTAACAGATATGTCTCCTCCCTTAGATTCAATGAAGTTTCTGATGTCCCTTACTCCTGATGGGTCCTGTTAAGTCAAATCACAGCAGATTCTGATTATATAAACAATAACATTACAAATTTATATATAATTTCTTATGTTGAGGTCATATAGTTAAGTGAACCATGGGGTCATAATATAGCAAACTGTTAAGTAATTAATAATATATAAAATGGTTTTATATAACTCAACAGTTAATGAGGGGTGGATCTAGGATTTTTGCAACAAGTACACAATGCATAAAAACACTGCACAATTTTATTTGAAAGCTTGTTTTACTGGGTATTCCAATGTACCAGTGACTTTTATAAGCTCTTCATATTTTGACTATTTTCCAGAAACTAGGTGAACTAGTCTGCATCTTCCCCTGTTTTTTCTTGTCAAAATGGTAGGTTGACCCTCTAAGCGTAAAAAAACCCTCGGTCATACCTAGCACCAAAACAAATACCAATCCTTGTCATCTAAAAAATTGCCATCATTGTACTTTGAAACTTTATGTCATCTCTATAAAATATTTTAGAAATACTTTGCTGAACTAACATTGCTTTCTTCAACAATAATTATTGTATTTCCTACTTACTTCATCATTGCACACAACATCATCCAAGGCTCTCACATAAATAGGACTGGTCCCAGATATGTGCCGTAAAACTTTGGCACTTAATTGCTGTCCCTCCTGTAGTTTAATCGAGGCAATAGCTGTTCCAATACTTCTAACAAATTCAAATCTGAAAAAAAATAGGACTTGATCATGCATGTCCATTTTTATAATGTATACTGATTAACACATGTTCTGGTTAGCAGAATTCTATCGTTTCACAGAATGGACTTTTGCATTTAAAAACCATCCCCCCTCCTCCCCCCAGTTGAGAACCAGGAATTTGAGGGGGTAAAACCTTCAGAATAACTTGGAATTCCAGAGGGTCAAGGCTTTTTGAAGTATGGAATTCCAGGGGGTTGATGTCAATGAAGTCTGGAATTCCAGGGGGGAAATGACTAAAAAAATTCCAGAGGGGAAGACTTGGTAGGCATGGAATTCCAGGAGGTAATACTTGATTTCGAAAGTGAGGGTATGGATTTTAAATGCAAAAGCCAAATAGCTGTGGCTCGTGATTTCACAGTAAATTTACGTTCTCGTGTCTCTGCCAACATCACAAGTAGACATTGATTATTGAAAGTTGTGCTCTAATGCTTGTGATTTTACAATAAAATTCTCGTAAGCCGTTCTCGGGCGTTCTACTGTGTGAAACACCTATTTTTCTAGGGTAATACAATGCTAGGCACTCGCGTCCAGTTTCGCAAACACGTCTCAAATTTGATCGCTTGATACATGAGTTAACTCACCCGATTGCAATTGGTGGCTGCCCGAGAAACCTTTCAAACAGTTTCGCGACTCCTCTCTTTAGATCTGCCTCTTCCCATGTTTTGCTGATCGGCCAAGCATCTATGAACATTCCCTTCTGGATTAGATGAAGCTTAGTGCTTCCTCTAGGAACGCTTTCCCAGGATGGGGACGGTAGCAGGCAGACATCATTGTAATATACACTTTCCCCGCCGCTCGTTGAGCTTCTAGAAGTACCTCTACTATATGGTTGGAAGCGACCACAAGCACTCCGTGACCGTCCCCGCCTATTTACTCTATGCTGCTGAGTGTTAGTGTAATTCCATTGCGGGTTGAACCCAGAAGCTAGCCTGGTAGCAAATGTCGTGCCACTAGAAGCCGCCGTGACGCGACCTCGTGGTATTTGAAAGGCACGGTTTAACTCCGTATTAATACCGTTGACACTTCTTACAGATGCCGAAGCGTCATTACTATTCATAGGGGGGACCTGAGGTGGTGGGTGGTCCAAGTTTTCAACCACTGCTCGCACGATCGACGTGATGGAAGGACGAGAACCACGATGGTCGTCCGCCATGCTTGAATGAAACGTTAATCCCGCGCTTTCTCTTCCAGGGCAATGTCCCGTATGATGCAAAGTACTTCCGCTTCCTCTCGACTTATTTTTTTTGCCTTTGGTTGGACTTCCGCTTCCTCTCGACTTATTTTTTTTTTGCCTTTGGTTGGACTTCCGTTTCCTCTCGACTTATTATTTTTTTTCAAAACACTTTTGGAACATTTTTTTACTTTTTCTAGTTTGAATGCACAAAAGATATTTTGAATAAAAAATTTTTCCTGGCATCATTTTTTTTTTTCATTTTGGAGAACATTTCTCTGTTTTGGACACAAAATATTATTTTTGAACTGATTATTTTATTGTGGTATTTTTGTCCGAAACGGAACGCCATAAGTAGAGTTTGTATAAAAGACTCTTGCAAATTGCATAAGAAGGTGTTAATCCCTGAAACTTAAAATATTTAAGGTAGAAATGCAAACAATGCAATGAAGGTTAGAAATAGCTTTGTAATGCTTAAATAAATAAACCCAACTTAGCTAGGTGTGGCGACTCGTTTTTAAAGTTGCCAAGTACACATGAGAAAAGATGTGTACTACACTAACAGATTACGATAAACTGCCATAAAGTAAACATTTGCGGTTTTCGGTAATACAATGTTTTAATAGCATCATAGTGGAAACTTAAAAATTACAACCATTTTATGTGAAAACTGCAAAGCCTCCTTCATATCAAACTCGCACAAAATTACAAAGAATGCTAATATACTCATTCCTTGATCCGTAATCAAGGCAAGTTATGGATCCTAGTTCTTGCCTCATGGCCCTCATTTTACCGTTGGGCCACAAGAATGAAAGGAAAAACTTGGGTTTATAACTTATGGCCTCAAGTTAAGTTTATATAGCAAGTGGTATTGTTATCAATATTATGTACGGTAACATTGTTTGAGTTCAACAACAACTGCTGAATAACAAAATGATGAATTTTATTACCACATTCTATCCAAAAATTTATCTCAATAAAAAATGAATGGTATGAATTGGAATCTCAACCGCTACAAACGACATGCACGTGAAAAAACAACCGATTGTAAAAACATTAACACCAACTGTCAATCTGCCATAATTCACAATGTTGACAGATGTTTAAAAGTTTGTGTTAACATATTTCCAATGTACAGTCGATTAACAACAATAATTTTGCAGTGTTCACGGGTTGTCCATAACAATAAACATAAGGGAAAAACATCCATAGCAAAAATTGAATTTGACAACCGTGCTTCAACAAAGATTAACACAATTAGCTTAAACAATGTCCAACTGCCATTAGTTACAATGTTGACAGATGTTTAAAAAGTTTGTGGAAACAACATTCCAGTGTACAGTCAATCAATAACAAATTCGATAACAACAATTTGCAGTGTCCATGGGCTGTCTGTAACAATTAACATTAAGAGAACATCATCCATTGTCAAAATTTAATTTGACAACCTTGCTT
>JAOBYF010355537.1:0-16634 GCA_025403605.1 Parazoanthus darwini
GCAATAACAGACCAAAACCTTTATAATCCGTCCGCCATTTTGAATTGCCCCTACCGTTGAAAACTGGGAACTAGTTATTTGAAGAGCCTCACTCACATGTTTTTTTGGAGTCGACCGCTGCCCAGATGATTTCGATCTGACAGCTCTGCCGTCTGCAAGCTGTAGCCAATCAGAACGCAAGGCTGTGGGCGGTACATGCATTATTTATTATCTTGGCATCAAATTTGCACCAAAATAAACTTTTAAGTTATAGCTAATTTAATTTGTCGAATAAAGGACTTAGAAAGTTCTCGAAGCTCGCACAAAGTTAAAGTTAGCCTGGGAGGTGGACCGCCTAGTTTTGACAAACAAAAACCAAATTTTATTGGGTCGTCCGCTCTCTCGAATGGCAGTTTGTAGCTTATGCCGCTGGCCAGTGCTCCAGTTTGGGCTCCCAATTCCAGACGAGCAAAATAGTGCTAGTTATGCTTAAGAACGCGTTTCTCAATTTGTGCTCGAAATAAATTGTGTAGCACAATCTTTCAAAGTTCATTCTGTACTTGCCGCTAAATTAAATACACTTTTTTTTTAATAAGAACGAACTTAATAAGAACACTGAGGCTGAAATCGCCCAAAAAAATAAGAAGAAGTTAAGAACAGACTGAGGCTGAAACTGAAATTTATTTAGAATTATTTTTCTCATCAAAACATTTCTTGGCATCCAAAACTAGAGACTTCGACCACCAACTGGTTGCACGCACGCATGTACTGTATGTCCGTATATGGGACTGAATGTCCCGCCAAAAGACGAACTTTGAAACGCGCGTGCCACCCACAGGAGTGAATTTCCCGCCAAAAACAGCTGTATTTTAAAACGCGCGTGCCACCCATAGCAATTTTTACATGGTGAAGCATTTATGGCAACTGCTGCAAATAAGAACAAAATAAGAACATTTGAGGGTGAAATAGGCCCTCAAAATAAGAACATTGAGGCTGGGCAAAATTTTACTGGTTCTTAATAAAAAAAAGGTTGTGAATTAGGTAAAAGGTACGTGCAGCGTTCGTGTTGATCGTGCAAACTACTACTTACTTACCTTTACTTGCGAAAGCGCAACGGCGTCGAGCTATATGAACAATTTACCTTCTAGTGAGCAAACACGAAGAAAAGAGGCGAGGTGGACTTGTACATGTGGGAAGACTGGTACTGACATTTGACATTTCAGAATTGAAATCCTCCGAAAGCATGAATTTTCGGAAAATCTACGAAAGTTTGCAGAAAGTGTCCGAAAATGTTCTTGAAAGTTTGACGATTTTTGAAAAGTTTTAGAATCATATGTCTCATTAGAAAGGACATGGAATATATGCCACTTGAGTCGCAGATGTAGTATCGTACCTTATCTAAAGAAAGGTGTATTTTCTGTTAATACACTTGTGCCCCTTCAAAGCATTTGTAGCTTCAGATTATAGGTTTTAGACGATATTCGGCAGTTTTAACTAACCGTCATAGCCAGGGCATCATCAGTTCTGCGCCAGCGTCACTTTCCAGAGACAAGATCAGGCGCATTGATCAACTGGGTAGTCTGCGAGTCTGTTCTATACCCAGCTCATGCCTCTTCGGATGGCATCACGTAGGGCTGGTTCAGCAGAGCTGGTATTTTCTGTTTATACACTTCTGTCCGTAGAAAAACATTTGTAGCTTCAGAATATAGGTTTTAGACCATAGTCGGCAGCTTTTACTAACCGCAATAACCAGGACATACTCAGTTCTGCCCCAGCGTCATTTTCCACAGACAAGATCAGGGGCATTGATCACCTGGGTAGTCTGCGAGTCTGTTCTATACCCAGCTCATGCCTCCTCGGATGGCATCACGTAGGGCTGGTCAGTCCATTCTTCCTTGCCCGCTCCCGATTAGGTGTCCACAATCGTGATCCTCTGCCCTCCATCGCGATGACAGCTAAAAGTAAACCAAAAGCAAAAAAAGTTTGTTTACAAATACCTTTGTATTTACATTCTTAAAAACATTCACTGTGTTTGTTAATGATAATTGATTTTATTTATTTAAAAAGTGTTGGAAGTAGTAAATGACTTGAGAATCTAGTGATTGTCCTCATTAACAACATTTCTACAGTTAGGATAAACCACATTATTTGTGTAGGGTAGTACATTTACCAATGGGAAGTGAAATGTGACTTGTGAAGAGTTGAAACTTACGTTAGGGTCGTGAAGGTCAACGGGGAACAGGTAAATGCACAACTTAACACTGTTGCTCATTCTTGAGAGCATACTTGAGTTCTGCACCCACGTCTACCCAGCGAGGATTACTCAACGTTATTAGGTCTTCCAAGGAGCTGGGAGGTTGAATTAGCTTGGCGCGTTGATTGGCAGTTAATTATCTTACCAACTGGGCTTACCTCGCACACATAGCTTGGATGTTTTACTAGCACTTGTGTACCAAAATAATTTTATACAATTACAAACACGTTAAAACAGAAGGAAATAATAAGTGACTTCGTACCATGTACAATTAAAAGTCAGATGAATAAATATTTTACGATTATTTTAACATACGTAAAGATTGTGAACGTTAGCGGTGAGCGGTAAATGCACAACCCGAAGCTGCCGCACTGTCGCACAAGGTCTTGAGGGCAGCCTCGACTTCTGTACCCCTGTCGATCCAGTGATGGTTGCTCAACATGAGATCTTCAAATGAGCTGCCAGATGGTTGAAACCTGACGAATACACCGTCCATGTTAAACCGAAGGACCTCGATGAATTGCCGCAACAAAGTAGACAATGAAAGCTAATAAAATTTGGCTCACTGTGATTCTCTGCTTAAAATCCAGTTAGTTACTATCAGGGTGCTACAAGCGTCGTACTAGCAAAACACGGCCTGCTATAAAAAACCAAAAAAATATAATTTATAAATACGTAACAAGATAATAACGAGAGATATTAACAATTCATTTATGCTTCTTTGGGGGAAAATATTTTAGTAATGTTTAATAAACAATAATTAAGAACAAAGAAAAACAACAAAAACTCGATAAACCTACTTGGTTCCTCAGTAGCTCCTGATTGTACAATCAAGAATGTCCGTTAAGAAGTATATCTTTAAAAAGAAGTATGCTGGAAACTCATCACTAGCACCTGAATGTTTAGCACAGTCAGAATGGTCAATTAAGTGCTATGGTACTCTACAACAAGCCACAAACCTTGGGATTCGTCAATAGCTCCTGAACGCTCAACACAGTCAATAAGTTCCATTTAGTACTATTCATTAACATATCGACAAACGTGAATTTCCTCGCTAGCTCCCGAATGTAGAGCACAGCCAAGAAGGTCCAATTAGAAAAGTATATTATTCAACAATTAATCAACAAATGTACGAACTCCTCAGTGGCTTATGAATGTTCAGGACAGTCCTTCCTCCCAGAAGGCCATTTTTTTGTAGGATGAGTAGGTCTCCTAGTTTCGCTACCACCTGGAACGACCTGCCAACGTCTCTTTTCAAAAACAATTTAAAACATAGCTTAATAATAACAACAAGTAAAACTGTAATTATAGATAACAACCATAAATTTTACTTTTTGTAAACGACAACAAATCAACAAAACCTGGGACTTCCTCAGCAGTTTTTGAATGTCCAGCACAGTCAAGAAGGACCATCTAGTAGTGTAATATTCAACAACAAATCAATAAACCTGGGGATTCCTTAGTAGCTCTGGAATATTAAGCACAGTCAAGAACGTACATGCATTGGTGGCGTCCGTCAGCAAGAGTTCTTCCTGGAAGGCTATTCTTCCTGCTCGGCGTAGGACTCCCAGCTCCCAGCTCCCAGCTCCCAGCTCCAGGGCTGGCTTGGCATTCAATCGAGTTCTTTGGCCACCATGCCCGTTCCTGATTTGTTGGTTGTCCACAATCCTGATAACTTGCTCTCCGTCGCGATGACAGCTACACGCAAACCGACAGTAAAGTCGATTGTAAAGAAAATACTATTTTCTTTACATTTCAAAAAAAATCTCCAGGGTTTTTGTGGATAAATGATTTTTTTATTTATTTATATAAAGAGTGCTAGAAGCAGAAGTAAAAACAAACCACTTTGTTTATGGAGGGAAGCACATTAACAACCATTGGACGTACTCTGCCACGTGGCCTTCACTGGAAGTTTACTCTGCCCTCTTTCGACGGTGGCTGTGTTTTTTTAATCATCGATAGCTGAAGTCGCATTTCAGGAGACCAGACTAACATCTTAACGTTCTTGCCCGAGGTCGGTATCGTTAAAGTAGGTCGCACCAAGTCGACACTCGACCACGGCGGGGTTAAACCTGGGATCTTCTGGCTGGCAGTCAGTCTGCAAATTACGAAACTTTGGAAAAGTGTGACACACAAACATTTCTAAATACATATCACTAGTACTACTTGCCTACTAAAAAAATTTAAGCAATTGAAAAACGTGAAAATTAGGAGTGAAAAGTAGATTCGTACTATAAACGACGTCCCGTAACATAATAATTTACAAGTGTTTAAAGTTGCGTGAAGATTATGAAGGTCCACGGGAAGCATGTGTATGCACAACCCGAAGCTGTCCTCCTGTTGCACACTTTGTCGAGGGCAGCCTTTAAGTCTCCACGCACGTCTACCCAACGAGGGTTGCTCAACATTATTAGGTGTCCTAAGGAGCTGATAGGTGGAATCAGCTTGGCGAGTTGGTTCGGGCAGTTAGATATCTTACCAATTGGGCCAACCTCGCACACTTAGCATGCATGTTTTACTAGTACTTATGTACCAAAATAATTTTATACAATTACAAACACGTTTAAATAGGAAGAAGTTAAAAGTGACTCCGTACCATCTGCAAATTAAAGTCAGATGAATAATTGTTTTACAAGGATTTTAAATTACGTGAAGATTGTGAACGTCAACGGGGAGCAGGCAAATGCACAACCCGAAGCTGCCGTGCTGTCGCACAAGTTCTCGAGGCCAGCCTCGAGTTCTGATCCCACGTCGATCCAGTGAGGGTTGCTCAGCATTAGATCTTCAAATGAGCTTCAGATGGAATTAGCTTGACGAGTTTCAACGAGACCATGGCGTCCCAAGATCGTAGAGCTCCGAGACGTCACCCACTTGGTTGAAGCCTGACCGACCCTCACGAATAACCGTCCATGCTAAACCAAAGGACCTCGATGAATTGCCGCATGAAGGTAGACAATGAAACTAATAAAATTTGGCTCACTGTGATTCTCTTCCATCTACATTGGCTGCCAGTAAAATTTCCTATCCAGCTTAGTATCCAGTTAGTTACTATCAGGGTGCTACAAGCGTCGTACAGGCAAAACACAGCCTGCGAATAAAAAATCAGCAACCTATAATGTATAAATACGCAACAAGACGATTGCGAGAGGCATTTACAATTAATTTACGCTTCTTTGAGGGAAAGTTCTTAGAAGTTTACCGATCCTTTCTCATGAAGGATTGTTAAGCAATATATATTTTAAATTGGTATTATACAAATAATATTACCATAAAAGGTATATTTAGTAAACAACAAGAACAAAAGAACAACAACGACAAAAACTCAATAAACCAACTGGTTCCTCAGTAGCTCCTGAATGTACATCACAATCAAGAATTTCCGTTTACGTATTTTCCGTACGTATTTTAGCGTACGAATGAACGAGCACCAGGACAAAGCCAAATTGTCCGAACCTGCAAGACACCAAATTCAGTTCCAAACTTATTCTTCCACGTGGCGTGTAATAACACCGGCACGACAATGGGGGGAAAGAAAGATTATGGAAGCGTTAATGATAGCAGCAAAAAATCCATCTTTAAACAAAAAGCTTCAAGCCCGTCCAATTTTCCTGTTCCCAATGGGAATAACTTAAGAGTATAAAAATTTAAATTTTACGCTGGGAACAAAACCCTGATGATGACTTTTAAGTCAAAAACGTTTGGTTTTTATCTAACTTTTAACTTTAAGCTTTAATAACTTTATCAGTTTTACTCCAAGGGAACATATGTTAACTATGTTACTAGTAGTAATTGCCTTCTAAAAGAATTTAAAACAAATGAAAAACGTTAAATAAGAAGTGAAAAGTAGCTTCATGCCATATATGACGTCAGATACATAATAGTTTACCAGTGTTTCAACTTGCGTGAAGATTGTGAAGGTCGACGGGAAGCAGGTATATGAACAACCCGAAGCTGCCTTGTTGCCCCACAGTTTCTCGAGGGCAGTCTTGAGTTCTGCACCCACGTCTACCCAGCGAGAGTTGCTTAACATTTTAGGTCTTCCTTAGGAGTTGATAGGTGGAAACTAGCTCAGCGAGTTTGTTGGCAGTTATATCTATTTTTTATTTAATCCTTTTTCACTGCATATATGTACATAAGTAAAAGTAAGAAAGTAAAACGTTGTTACAAAAATATGTATAACAAAGGAAAAATAGATGCAGTGGGGAAGGAACAGAAAGGAACATTAAGAACCATGCTGCGCTATTCCACCGGGAAAAAAAATACAATGCAAACAACTTAAACAAACAGACCAAGCAAGTCAAAAGTAAGAAAATTACGCTAGGAAGATACAGAAAACACATTATCAATACAAAATTTAAAATCGTTTCCGATAAACATTTGGCCTTTCTGGGTTAAAATTCAGTAATTTATAATGATTCTCGCAGAGCAGTTTAAGTGACAATGAAGTGTGACTAGTTGTCCTTAGGTTTTCAGGTAGATTGTATCAAAGATACACAATTCTATTAAAGAAGGAACCCTTAAATAATTCACTTTTGGATTTTTTTAGATATCTTACTAACTGGGCCAACCTCGCACACATAGCGTGTAGTTTAGTACTTATTTATACAATTACAAACACGTTCAAATAGGAAGAAATGAAAAGTGACTCCGTACCATACACAAATTAAAGTCAGATGATTAATTATTTTACAAGGATTTTACTTACCTGAAAATTGTAAACGTCAACGGGGAGCAGGTAAATGCACAACCCGAAGCTCCCGCGCTGTCGCACAAGTTCTCGAGGCCAACCTCGAGTTCTGAACCCATGTCGATCCAGTGAGGGTTGCTCAACATGAGGTCTTCAAATGAGCTGCCAGATGGAATTAGTCCGACGAGTTTCAACAAGACCATGGCGTCCCAAAGGTCATAGAGCTCCGAGACGTCACGGACTTGGTTGAAACCTGATAGATATTCACGGATAACACCGTCTATGCTAAATCGAAAGACCTCCATGAATTGCTGCAAGAATGTAGACAATGATAACTAATTAAATTTGGCTCACTGTGATTCTCTTCCATCTGCATCGGCTGGCAGTAAAAATTTTGCATATAGCTTAAAACCAGTTAGTTACTATCAGGGTGCTACAAGCGTCGCTGGTTTAATCAAGGCCTGCAGATTGGCCTGACGGTTCCATGGATGAACCCAAAACAGTTCCATCCTGTAATTCTGTGACCATGAATGTCATAAATGTAATCTATCACTGTGTTTTGGATTATCGATAGCATTGGCACAGGCTTCGCAAAGAGATTGATCACGTCACTATATCTACATGGATACGCTAGGCGTTTCAAAACCATACAGAGGCCCTCTATTCCACTGCAGTTGCTTCTATGACCGCAAACGAACTTTTCGGGGATCTGCAGGACTTCGGCAAAGTCTGCAAGGTCATTTCTTTTCACCCTAATCTCGGCTTTACATCCGATCTCGGCAATGCAATCGAGGTCAAACTTCGCTTAGTCTTCGTAGGAGAAGTTTGGATTTTTGGATTTATTACAGTCTATTAAAAGAACGAACTCTCCATCATCAATCACCTCTTCGTCGTGTGCTAGCAGGAGCTCGTCCCTCGCAGCTTTACATGACGCCATTTTTTATTAGCGTATTCTATCAAAATTGTTGGTAATCCCGGCCCGTCACGTCGATCTGCTTAAAGTGACAAAACATGCATAGCACGACGATGTACTTGCCTTAGTCTTCGCGCGGGTTGAGGTCCTCGTCGTCATCTCCCGTTTCTTGGTGCTTAAGGTCTCAAATAAATACGCAAACCTGCGGACTCCTCAGTGGCTCATGAATGTTAAGGATAGTCCTTTCTCCTAGAAAGCGATATTTTTATAGGATAAGTAGTTCTCCTAGTTTTTCCACTACCAAGATCGTGCATGTGTTGGTGGCGTCCGTCAGCAGGATTCTTCCTGGAATGCTATTCTTCGTGGTCGGTTTAGGCCTCCCAGCTTCGCCAGTATCTGGGTCGGCCGCCTGTCGATATCTGGATCTGGCCTGCACCCAGCTCCTGACTCCTGTGATGGTAAAACGCAAGGCTGCCTTGAAGAGCATAGAAACTTGCCTTCCATCGTGATGACAGCTGAAGCAAATGGACAGTAAAGTTGATTGTTCAAAACTACTATTCTATATACATTTAACAAGTCTCCGGCGTATTTGTTGATAATTTATTTTATTTATTTATATAAAGAGTGCCAGAATCAGTCATTAACTGATGATCTAGTTGCCGTCCTCATTAAAAAAAATCTTTACAGAAGAAAAACTAAGTGACTTTGTTTATTGAGGGTAGAATTTTTGAACTCATCTGACGTACTCTGTCTATTTATTATTTATTTATTTATTTGCAAATTCGCCAATGGCAGGTAAGCAGACAATAGGACAAGGTGTGCCCTTCTAGGTCTATCTACCCATAGCCATTCCCAAATAAAAATAAAGATAAATCCTATCTTTTGCCCAGTTCCTTAATATGTTGTCTGCATCGAACACTGTACAAACGGAAAAAGTAAAAAGTTTTGAACTGGGTTTTAAAACTAGAGAGAGAAATATACAATTTTTAACAATATCAGGTAGTAAGTTCCACAGGTTTACTATTCAGTTAAAGTAAGAGTCACGAAAAGAGGAGGTTCTGGCTCTCTGGGTTTTAAGATAATTACCAGCATCACTGCGACGGGAACGCCCTGTCACGTTGCCCTCGCTGCAATTTGGAGTTTACTCTACCCAAATTTGGAAGTGGGTGCGTTGTCTTAATCGCCGATAGTAAAAGTATCATTTCAGGAGACTAGACCAACAAGTTAACATCCTTGTCTGCTGTCGGTATCACAAAAGTTCAACCCTTGAGTTTCAACAAATCTATCGCGTCCTACAGATCACAGAACTCGAAGACATCAAGGAGGTACGGTTATTTTTGTTTCAGGGGCGGACGTAACGTAACGTAACAATCGGCTTTATTAGCATGGTGAATATTTTTATATTGCTAAAGCACTGCCTTTTTAATAAACATACATTTACAATACATAGGATAATTTACACTTTCTATAAAACCGTTCACTATAGGTCAACTCTAATTATACAGTAACAACAAAGTAACTTTATTTACTTATTATCTCAACTTTGGGGTAGTGATTTTCGTTTTGCAAAACATTTGTTTATGAATTTCAATAGATAAATTTCAATAGATAATATAATGTGGACTCGGAGTTTGAGCAAAAGATGCTTCCAATTAAATTTTCTATGTTGTCCAAGTTTTCAATGGATTTTATTTTATTCAAGAACACTTCTCTCTCAGTTGAATAGAGGGTACAATTGAAAAGAAAGTGAACTTCATCTTCGACTTCGTTCAGATCACAAAACTCACAGATTCTATCTTCGCGTGGTATTTTTGGTTTATTGTATCTTTTTAGTTCGACAAAAAGTAAGTGATTACTTGTTCGTAACCTGACATAGTCCCTTTTTGATTGATCTTCAAAATTCTGCACTTGTTCTAAGTACGTTTCGGGTGAAAAGTCTTTCTTAATTTTCTTATAAAAAAAGTAGAAGTAGTAGTAGTAGTAGTAGTAGTAGTAGTAGTAGTA
The DNA here is from genome assembly GCA_025403605.1 of Parazoanthus darwini. Taxonomy (NCBI): domain Eukaryota; kingdom Metazoa; phylum Cnidaria; class Anthozoa; order Zoantharia; family Parazoanthidae; genus Parazoanthus; species Parazoanthus darwini. Next base: position 9,838 of record JAOBYF010355537.1, read on the forward strand.
GTAGTAGTAGTAGTAGTGGTAGTAGTAGTGGTAGTAGTGATAGTAGTAGTAGTAGTAGTAGTAGTAGTAGTAGTAGTGGTAGTAGTAGTGGTAGTAGTAATAGTAGTAGTAGTAGTAGTAGTAGTAGTAGTAGAAGTAGTAGTTGTAGTAGTAGTAGTAATAGTAGTAGTAGTAGTAGTAGTAGTAGTAGAAGTAATAGTAGTAGTTTTAGTAGTAGTAGTAGTAGCAGTAATAGTAGTAGTAGTAGTAGTAGTAGTAGTAGTAGTAGTAGTAGTAGTAGTGGTAGTAGTAGTGGTAGTAGTAATAGTAGTAGTAGTAGCAGTAGTAGTAGTAGTAGTAGTAGTAGTTTTAGTAGTACTAGTAGTGGCAGTAGAAGTAGTAGCCGCACTAAGCACTAGCACATAGTAGATCATCTGTCTTTCTTAAAATTCTGAAAACGCTAAAGGCTTCTCTACATTGTGCAGATATATTTCATGGTTGTGGTATTCTCTTTTACGGAGCAACTAAAACGGCAGAAACAGCAAGAGGAACAGCAGAACTCAATGGTACGTTTGTTTAACTGAGAGGACATTGCTTCGTTGTTGTGGTTGTAATTTCCCATAATTTTTCTAGGTAAATTGTTTAAGAAGTTATCTTCAGAGACGTCCATTACAGCACAAAAAAAGACTCGTACAGGCTCCGTAAAACATACCATCCGTACTATGTCGAAACTACTACCGTTTGTGTATTTGTGTCAAGACAATATACATTACCTTGAAAACAATTCGGACATTTCAACTTTTAATTTTCGGGCATTTTTTTTAAATTTCGGACAAAATTTCGGCCACTTTGCTGAAACATACCTAAAATATACTTAGGCCCTTAAAACATGAACAAAAGCAAACTTTGTGAAAAGAATAGTTTTTACTGCACCCTCAAGAATTTACAGATACACCGACGACAAGAAAATGCAAATCCGATCAATACTTAATAAAATTATGTCTCAAGCATAAAACTTGGCTTGGACCAAAGAGTATTTCGTAAAAGAAATTATAATTCTTTTTTCTAGAGTCAGTTTCCATATGCCTACCTATGCCAAAAACAAACAGTATGTAGCGGTCATTCTCTTATTCCTCTATCATATATCAAAACATGGTTTAGTATCAACACGACAGAATAATTTCAAAATGAAAAGATACTGACAGAAAAATGCGACAGTTTCATTAAGCCGAGATATACCCCTGGAACTTTTAAGATTGATAAAATGTTTTAATTTTTAAACTTCTGTTTTATTAAACTATAACGTTTGTATTTGTAGTCTTACTTTTTGTATATTATGCAGTCTTAACTGGCTTTAACTTAGACTTACATGTATGCCTAATATATTGTGTAGTTCTTACTTACATTTTATATGTAATGTATATCATGTAGTTTTAACTAGCTTTAACATAGAATTACATTGTTTGCTCAATATATTATGTAGTTCTTATGACTAATTTTAAATGTTAATGTTACTACTAAGGCCGTAAAAGAGAGTGCAGTTTCAAATTGTAAATACGCACCCTACCAAGTTAAAGTGTTTTGTTGTTGTTGTTGTTGTTGTTGTTGTTGATAAAAATAACAACGTCTTAGCAAAACCTAATCAGAATTCTAGTTATAATCCTACATAATTATCTAAGTACCGGCCTATCTACATACATACACACACACACACACACACACACACACACACACACACACACACACACACATACAAACAAACAAACAAACAAACATGCATACATACATACATACATACATACATACATACATACATACATACATATCTACATACATGCATGTTTTATTATTTTTACCCAAGTTGGCTTTTTAAAGACAATTTTCCTAACCTAATACAATATAATTGTGCCGAAATACTACTTACAATTGAATAATGAAAAAAAAAATAAGCTAGCATCTTTATCTTAACAGTTCTAGAGATCAGTTTAATCGAAGGGAGCGTTGAAAAACATCTGTATTTTTTGAAACTTTCTTGGAAGGGTCTTAGGAGTTTCGTAATATGTTTACTGCTCTGCAATGAAAAATTTTCTGGTCACTTGTAGTTTTATCTGTATTAGCTTTGGATATGTGATATTGTCGCCCATGAAAGTGCTTTAAAGTTAAGAGTTTTGGACGGTTTTATTTTCAGACACTGTTTCTGTCAAAATTTTTGTTTTTCAAGTAATGCATTGTAACTGGCTTTTTCGAAAACTTTTTTTTCTGAAAACGGCAGCAAGAAAAAAATAAATGAAATATTTATTTCAAAAAAGTTTTTGGAGCAACGGAGTTCGAACAAACCTCTAGAAAAGCAAAATTGCAGAAAAGAAACTAATTGATTGATATGTCTCAATCTTAGACTAAGATATTTAATCCCTTATCAATCACCAATTTCAAAATATAATACAGCAACAAAGACTGCTTTATCGTATTGTGTTTTATGGTATTATATCACAACACCTCAATTTATTACAGGACATTAATGGGTTAGACTGCATGGGTTCGAGGGCACCTAGAGGCGCCTTTAAAGGGCACTTAAGTTTCAGTTCCAACCTGTTATTATTTCCCATGTTGTGCCTCTGTGTAATTTGTACTTTAGTTTCTTCATAAAACTGAAATACAGTAAATAAACACCGTTTAACGGTTATTTTTCTTGCAGAACAAAATCGGTGCAGATACTGAGAAGGAGCCAAACACGCAGAATGCGTGAACAGAAACATTTGTATTCTGATAGATTTGTTAGGGGTTTTGTCAATGAGACAAATAAAGATCGCTGTTTTCCAGCTGTTTTTCTGTTAGTTGACTTTAGCCTAGAATTGAATATTTGATCGACCTAACGCTATAGTAAAAAAAAAATGACTCGTGGTTGCTTGACCAAAACGTTTGCTTTCCTTAAGGGTTTAACCTACTTAAGTCCCATAATGCAACAGTAATACCGATTTTTTTGACTTGCAAGAGATTTAATACACGAAACGAACCGAAAATTAAAGAAATGCTTTCACTGTTTTCAATAGCTTGGAGATCTTATCCTTAAAACAATTAAAAATGTTTGAATTAGAGAGGGAAATTAGTTCATAAATTTATTTCAACAAGGCTTGCACTTTTCATCAGTGAATACACAGGAAAAATGTAAATAATAATGTAAATTTACATTCTGTTACGAAGCGTTGAATTTCGTAAAATCCCACATTAAAGGTCCCACCCAGTAACCCCCCCTTCCCCGTGTATTTTCCCAATCAAAACATCTCAGTCTTTACGAACTCAAATAAGAAACGCCGAGGGACTAAATCTAATATTTTAGGCGGTATATAGGAATTGAATGACCGCTAGCTTTCTGAAATATCTTTTGTCCAATATTTAAATTTTAAAAGTTATCCACTGAAGCAGCTCACCTTTCTTCATCTCTTTGATAACCCACAATTCCTTTCGGTCGTGTTAAACGTTACCGAACAACAAATATAACAAGATAAAAACATCATTAGTTGTATTTTGTATTAGCAAGAAACTTGATAGTTTTATTCCCAAGAAGGCAACCAACTACCCTGATCCTGTGGGCACAAGATACTCTTCATTATCCACAAAAATCGTGGAGCTGAGCTGGATGTGAGTCGAACATCTCCAAGCTGAATGAATCTGTCGAGAGGGAGGGGGATTTCTTGTCCTCCAAGGGTTGAAGCCTTATAAATATCTATTTGCTCAATAAATGATGACTTCACATCATTTTATGTCCTATAGATAAACTCTAAACCCTGTAGTCTCTTTTTTTCTGAAACCAACTCAAATGCGATATGCTTTAACATCTCAATGAAATGTTTTAGCTGCAAATTGCTATCGCAACAAAAAACTAAGTTGTATAATAGAATACATTTTCGACAAAATTACATTGAGTTTACTTTCTAAAACGTTTTGGAAGTTGACAGTGGTATTGTATACATTTTATTGCTTCCACGGTATGTCTTAACCAGGCTTGATACTTGATGCTGTCAGTTCGCATCGATATTACCGCGCTGTTAGTTCAGGTCACTGTCACATCGATGCCAACATTACTGTAGCAGTACTGCCACCTACACCATTGTTACTGCACTATTAATAACCTTACTGTTGCATTGGTGTCACTCATCATCTCTGTTACAGCGTTGTGCTTGTTTTCACAGTACAGTGATGTTCTCTTTTTCACAGTAACAGTGGTGCGCACACTGGTGTGCAGCTGCTGTGCAATTCTTTCTATGTAGAAAAACTCTATTATTTTGTATTTTACTCCTTTTACTCAACATTGTCAGAATTTGCAACTTAAAGGAATTTTTATAAGATGCTTATAGGGAAATTAGTCAGTAAAAGGAAAACAGTCAGTTTCCGTAATCGTCAAGGCAATAGTTTTTATTAGTATAATCTTTTAATGAATTTTTGTAAAAATAGAAAGAATGGTACCGTGTCTAAATGTGTCGGTAAAGTTCAAAAACAAAACAAAATGGAAAACAGTTGGGAGACATCTTAGCTAAGTTAAACTGTTTTCCGTTCATTGCCATCTGATAGGTTTCAATGTCTATAGTACCCCTATTTTAGGCATTTAATATTGGGTCAAATAAAATTTTATTACACGGAAACAATGTTTGAGTGAGGATGTATATTTTAAGGTGGTTGGGAGTGGTGTCGTAATATTATTATAAATTATACTATATAATAGTGTTATTTGTGTAATAACCCAATATTTAATCGAATAGAGTTTTTGATACAAAATTCAATCTTTGCAACAAAGTATAAAGTCACTTTATCAAAACATATTTCAAGTGTTTGTTCCGTAACTTTAAAAAACCTATTTGGCCTGGTATTTTCCGGAGTTACCGGGCCTGGGAGGGGAAGGGAGGAGTATTGGCGCTATTGTCCCGAAATTTGAAGGTTAGATGCAACTTTAATACGTAATTAGTTTCACTATGTGGCAAATTAATATGACGTCATGATGACGTCATGAAGACATCATTTCTCCATAAAACGGGGTTTTCCTAGATTTTCCTTCTAGTTTTTGCACAAAAAGCACCCACAGCCGAAAACTCTTGGTTTAAATACTTGTTCGATGCGTCAAATAGCAAACTTGAACTTTAGCCCATAAGATCTCTGACTGCCAACCAGATCGACTACGAGTAGTCCCTATTTTTCCCCTTGAGTCTGTCGAGCCTCGGAAAAGAATTCGCGGAACGGAAGACGGCGCGGCGCGCGGAAACTGGGGCGAGAAAAAGAAAGAGAGAAAAATAGGGACTACAGACAACCTATTGTTTAAAATTAAGCCGCCCACTTGTGTCGCCATGTCACAGTCTGGTCACGGTCAATTAACTACTTAAACTCCGATTACTGGTGACCAATCAAATTACGTCTTCTTAAGTGGCTGTCATGTTTTTTTAAACGAAAACAACTTCAGCCTCATGTGGAACATTTTCTTTGCTGGCGAACCAAATGGTTACAAATGGCTAGTAATAGTGTAACGCCGAAGAAACATTGCAGTATCAGAAAAAGAGAAAACGAAAAAAGCGCGAAACCTTTTCTGTCGTATTTGCGGGTGCAATTTTAACGTATTTTTTGGCGATTATAAACGCAAAAACAACTTGATACTTGGCGTTTCCAATCTCCTTCAGCAATTCGGTGTTGTTGAGGTTCAACTCAGCTGAAGAAAGGCCCAGCTCTGACATTTCTTTTATCTGGTCTTCCAATATACTTTTCAGTGGTGAAACAACAAGAACTTTTTTCTCATTCTTAGAAACCTTCGTTCTTTCGAGAACATATGTTTTTCAAATAAAACTTTTCCCGAACCCAGTGCGAAGAACGGCAAAAACATCTTTCCCAGCGAGAAGAGCGTCCACAGCGATCTTCTGTTCGAGTTTCAATGATCATTTAAAGAGTCTCGATCGCACATCGACTCTGCCATTTTCTCTCTCTGCTGGGGTCCTACAGCGAAGTATCTGTTGACAGCTACAATTCAGAAGTTGACAAATCACAACTCTCCGTTGCCTGGCAAACGGAGCTTAATTTTAAACAATAGGTTGTCTGTTGTCCCTATTTTTTGCTCTCTCTCTTTCTCTTTTATCGTGTTTTTATCCCCCCAGCTTCCGCGCGCCGCGCCGTCTTCCCGAGGCTCGACGGACACAAGAGGAAAAATAGGGACTACTCGTAGTCAACCAACCAGAAGGACCCCGGTTCAAACCCCGGCCTGGTCGAAGGTTGAACCTTGGGCGGCCTTCTTTGGCCACACTGTCCGTGGACAGGGACGTTTAGTCGTTGGTCTAGTCTCTCGACGATCTATCGGGGGACTTAAAAGAACCCACACACTTGTCGACAGGAGAAGGCTAATGCCGGTGTTGTGGACTGTCTCCTCTTCCCCTACAAAAGGCCTGCCGTAATTGGGGAAACCTGTAGCAGTGTCCCTTTCCCTTCAGGGAAAAAGCTTAATTAAAAATAAACAAATAAATAAAAAGAAAGAAAGAAAGAAAGAAAGAATTAAATGAATAAATAAATAATTAAAAAAATAAGCAAACAAACAAACAAACAAATAAATAATGAAATAAATAATGAAATAAATGTCTTGAAATTAATAAAATAAACAAGAAAATTGACATACAATTGTAGAAACGGGAGGAGAGTAGGCATGTCCAGATTGTGCTAGTAAAACCCTGAAAAGTTGCTGCCAAAAATGCCAAAAAGTTGCTAGGAAGTTGTCCAAAATCCAAAAAGTTGCTGCCTAAATTTTGGAAGTTGCTAGCACTTGCAACTTACATTTTACGATATTTCGCACA
>JAOBYF010356648.1:0-16631 GCA_025403605.1 Parazoanthus darwini
ACTGTCAGTATCTTCTTTTAATGCTATTACTTTCCATTTTTAGAGTTTAGGTCGTTCATGGTTTGAAAGAAATCCGGGCACAAGAAATTTGAAGTGCCGTTTGCAACACCAACCTTTTTTTCGAATGCCTGGGTGCGTTATTGGAGAGCTGAGTACTGTAGGACTACTGCAGTTCAACATTGTACTTTGCATAAATTTTCGGTTCAGCCTCGGTTTGTTCTTATTTTGTTCTTATTTTTTCGGGCCAACTCAGCCTCAATGTTCTTATTAAATTTGTTCTTAATAAAAAAGAGTGCAATTAGTTGCATTGTCACAACCCGATCGTGACTTGTAACTACACGCACGTAGCTGGGCGTTAGGCGTTTCTCACACATAGGAATGATCACACGATTTCCTTCACTTTTACACGCAACTTTTCGAACAACTAAACTCATTTTCTGCCACGGGAATTCTTTAGATACCGAAATGTATATGCCTTAGTTTTGTAGATATATAATTCTGTAAATCAAGAGGGTAGTAATAGCCATTGATTGTACGAATAAACGATTGAAAAATGCAAGTGTTTTTGAGTGTTCATAACGAGTGCATGGATGTACAAGCGGTACAGGAACAAAATAGTGAAAGGTAAGATACTGGAAGGTTTCTGAACAATATACAAAGGCAACTAGTGTTGCTTGTACTGTACTTTGATCATGGTATAGTATGTACCCGATCCTAGAGCATTCGAGGTTGAAATCCTCAAAATAATTCAATACTGGTCTCTTATTGATCCGTTGTTAGGAGAAGGTTGATGTTGCACATGTCACCCGAGCTCTGAGTTAGTTTATGTTAGATGCAGGTAGTCTCTAGATCGAATTTAAGAAAGTTTATATCGGAAATTGTCCTTTTCACAAATATTACACGAAATAAAAGTAATAAACATTCTTGTTGCTTTTTTTGTTTATTGTCTGTATATCTTAGTTCTCCAGACCGGTTAACCGACAAAAATGACCAACTCTAAAATAGAAGAGGAAATAAAGCCACAAAATTTCAGAGATTCAGTAGCATCCGCGTTTAGTTCGATGCTTGATTTGACCAGCCACAGCAACCACCCACCAACTGTCATCTGCTTGACTGTGTAACCGCTAGCCTCTAGTTCAGACTTCTCTGTCGGCGCGGCCCTCCCCGATCACGGGATACAATATTTGTGAAAAGAGCAAATTCCCATAAAAAGTTTTTTAAAACTCGATCTAGAGACTATCTGCATCTAATAGGAAGTTTATTTTAAACCATGTACCAAAATAATTTTCATGTCTGCATGGAAAGCTGACCTTGAAAATTCAAAAAATTTCACATGCAAAGGTAAAACATGCGCATGAAGCTCTTGTACGAATCGCACAGATTGGTGTATAGTGCCTCGCAACTCAAGTCAATCAGGAAATTGAAACCCAAAAATCGTATATCTGAAGATCTGTGGCGAATTCTTGGCGATTTTGGGATACGGAAACCATTTCGTTCTAAAAGAGGAGGAAAATATTCTCGCCATGCCCCCCCCTACGGCCACCACAGGCTTCCCAATCACCACAGGTCTCCCATCCACTGCCTCTGACGATGGTTCCCTGCTATCACCGCTGCCCTACCCGCACCCACGGTTGAGTCCCCCTACAGTTACTACCGCAGTAGCCGGCGTTCCAACGCTCCTAATGCGCAACCTTCCGCTCCCTGTGCCCCCAATTGGACGAACTTGAGTTGCTGTTAGACACAACGGTGCGGACATTGTGAGTGTCATGGTCGTGCCGGCGGCGGTGTTGCACTATTTGTAAACAGTCGTATTCCATCTAAAAGGCTGTCTGATGCAGAGCTTCTTGGCACCAGTGGTTCTGAGTCGCTTTGGGTGCAGTTACGGCCCTTTCGCCAACCCACATCTGAGGTAATTTGAATTAATTATCAAACAATTACGACGTAAGAAACACCAATTTTTTTAAAAATATATCATTAAATTTCATCCGTTATTTAATCAATTTTCGCAATGGCATTTAAGAGAAAGATAGACATCGAGAGAAAAGCGTATATAAAACTTTTGCTTATAAACAATTATTCATATCGAAAAATCTCAAAGTTAACAAAAGCCTCAATTTCAAGTATTGCTAGAATAAGGAAAACACTTGATAGAGAGTTAACTAAAGTTGAAGAAACGTCGACAAAAAGACACAAAGCAGGAAGACCGAGGAAAATAAGTCTTCGCCAGGAAAGACGACTCGTGCGAGGCATAAAGCGGCTACGAAGAGAAGAAGGAACCTTCTCTTCCAAAAGGCTAATGCAGCGATGTAGTTTAAGCGAAGGTGATGTATCAAACCGAACAATACGCCGATATTTGAACAAAAATGGTTTCAAGTTCCTACAGGCCCGCAAGAAGGGATTAATAAGTGATAAGGACAAACTCGAGCGGTTAAAGTTTGCTCGCTCGATGAGACGCGACTATTCAAGACAAGTATGGGAGAAAGAAATTGCTTTCTATTTGGATGGGACTTCATTCGTATATAAACGACATCCTATGGATCAAGCAAGAGCCCCAAGAGGAAGAATTTGGAGGAAAGTAAGCGAAGGTCTAGACCTGGGGTGTACGGCAAAAGGACGCAAAGAGGGAAGTGGAGGCAAAATCGTTCATATTATGGCGGCAATCAGCTACGGACATCCTGTTCTCATTGCCGAACCCTTTGTTAAAATGAACGGACAGTACTTTGAATCATTTATTGACAATAACTTTAGTTCATTATTTCAGCGTGCAAACAACAATGATAAAAGATATAGATTATGGGTTCAAGATGGCGATCCGTCACAGAATAGTGCTCGAGCAAAAAGAGCTATGTCTCGCGCAAACGCAATTTTACTATCGATACTGGCAAGAAGCCCGGACATAAATCCTATTGAAAACATATTTCATTTAGTATCAAAGAAACTAAGACTTGATGCATTAGAACTCGGAATACAGTTTGAATCATACAAACAATTTGAAGAGAGAGTAATTAAAACTATCATGAGCATACCTGTTGATGTTATAAACAAAACTATTTTATCCATGGACAAGCGCATGACTTCAATAATCAAACGTAATGGTGGTAGAATAAAATATTGAAGAGCGCTGAAGCATATTCACCAAACGTAAATATATATGCTAATAAAGTACATTTCATACTTATATGTAGTAACTGTTGTTTCTTATAATGCATTCTTCTGGCGTGCTTGTAACGGTCGACCCCCAAGACTTGAAACAAAACACATCGAAACTTGAAACAAAACACATCGAAATTATTATCAATAGTAAATATAAATGTTAATAAAGACGATTTTGGTACCTACTATCTGTTGTTACTTATAATAGTTTCCGCTAACGTGGCTTATTTCATCTTCTATGTGTTACAAAAACGGTCGACCCCCAAAACTTTAAACAAAACATATCTACCGTTTCTTTTAAAAGAAATACGGTCGACCGTTGAATGGGTTTTCTAAATCTAACATTAAACAACAAAACAATGAAAATTTATGTATCAATATAACTCCCAGTACCAACTACCTTTACTTAAACATTACTGTTCTGTCTTTAATGAATAGTTCCAGTTTAATTGTATTCATTTTAACTCCGATTCTGTGATAAACTTGTGGTAGACCGTCAACCGTGACTCGACAGTTTCCTGTCCGCGCGCCTCGCCGGATTATGCAACCGTTGAAGAACGTTAAAGAATAAATGCTGCGAAGCATCGTGGGCACGGCAAAACGTTTCACTGTTCGTTCCGCTGGATCTGTGCGTGGAACACGAAATGTCTCCATCTTACCCTCATAGTTTCTGTCTCCCGTTCGTCTAAAACCTGTCCACGAATGTACTGCAGCTCTTGTTTTCCTGTGCAAAATACCGGCGTGTCTGAATCAAAAACAATGTCTTGCGCATAGTGTGATTTAGGGGCAGGAAGATGCACCGTTTGCCCTTCTAACAACAAAAGCATATCATGCCAGGCCAAAATTTGGCTTGACCATCTGAAGGCATTCAAGAATATAACTTCACAGATTTCCGCTCCGACCCAAGCAAAGCTGGTTGATGCAGGATTTGAAAAAGTTTTGTATACAACGTTTAACGGGTTGAGTATAAAAGTCTTTCCACAATTCGCCGGCCCTGTCAACAAAATATTACGATACTTGCCTCTGCGTTTCTCCAACAACATTCTGCATGCAGTGGTAAAAACAAGCACGTCTATGCCGTTTCTATGTAAAATGTTTTCAGCCATTTCAAGCCATTGTCCGTTGCAGTTTTCTACACAGCAGTTTTCAAGAGCCTGTTCGAGTACTTCTAATCGTGTAAACTTACTGCGTTTAAGTTTCTCTTCAGCTTCTTCAAGTTCCCATCCTACCCGTATTGCGTCCTCAACAACCTTTGAGCCACGGTTTGCAATAAATTGCGCCAAATCTTCCTTGCCCTCTTGTTTCTGTTGGTTGGCGAGAACTAGAAGTTCCAATCGGTTTTTGATTCCTTTAGCAACGGCCAACTGTGATACATCATAAACACTCATTCGAGTCTTTCTAGGACGCTTAATGCCGCTATTTCCTCGTGCAGACTGTATGGCAGCTGTTGCACTAGTCTTACGGGGTACAGATTGATTAGTGAGGTCTGGATGTCCGTTGGACTCGATGTAAGAACTGTCCTCCTTTGTTGCGTAACGCCAAGCACTGAAATAGTTTGTGTGAGCATTTGAAAAGTTCACACAAATATCATGTTGTCTCCGCAAATAGTTCCTGATGCTAGCCCATCTACGTCCACGAGTTAGTTTCACTGCCATATGATAATGACAACCGTGGTCGACATGATTCTCTTTACTACAAACCCACTGGCTTAGCTCTGAAGAACCGGTGTTTGTTTCAGAAAAAGCATCAACAACAATACGTGCAAAGTCCTCACGTGTCGCAGCAATTAATAGATCTGCCTGGCTGTAAGTTATGAGATATACTAAACGCACTTGTCTTGAATTTAACTGACAACGAGAAGCCATATAAACGAACGAACAAGTTAACAGTAAGAACTAAGAATAAATCAAAAAATAATCGCGCAATGCGCCAAACTGAACGATAACCGCTGAAAACTAGCACTGTAGGCTCCATAAAAGCTTACAGACTGTACAATCTTGGACAAAATTATTTGGAACAGTTGATGTCAATGTGCACTGCTCAACCGCCTCTCCTCCCCCCCTCCCCCGTTACAATGTTGGTCTATAAGCAGCAATGGCAAGCAAACAACATTGCATGGGGGTGGGAGGGGGCGTTAATTTATAATTAAGTGTTTCAAACATTTGTCCAAGATTGTAGACACCCCTTTCGTGAACTTAAAACATTCACGCGTGCTTATATAACTGAACATAGCACGCGGGCTCGTTCGTAGGCGTCCTCAATTATCGTGCCATTTGGGGCAGGCTAGAAGCTCTGGTTTCTTGTTGTGTATGTCATGCATTGAGCAACAAGCTGAAAAGTAGTAAAGAAAAAGTCAGTAAAGAAAGGAATAGCATGTTCTTTTTTTTTTCTTCAAAGATTATATATCTAAAAGCACAGAAGATCAAGCCAGTGCAGATTAGTTTGGGCCAGTTATGCAGTTATTGATGCTATGCTTATTTTATTGGCCTTATGACCATAGCCACAGTAGCCACAGCCAAAATTGTCTCTATTCGGTACTCAGCCACTCGCTGTGTTTTCACTACTTGGTTTAAGGCAAATTCGAAATCAAGACGCTTTACGCATAAATATTGAATTTTCTTGAGATTCGATTCAGGTGAATTCAGAATATGGAAAGCTATGTTTTGCCTCATGTCCAATAAGGCTGCATTGTTGTTCCAAATTCTTACCCCAGTAGATAAAGAAGAGTGAAAAACTTCGTGTTGGCTGAAACAATATTTCCTTAAAACAATTTGAACAAATAATACCGCACTTGATAAGATGTAAGCAACAAAAAACTCGATCGAAAAGCATGCTGGCTGTAAATGGAAAGAGACTTTCTTTAATTCTCAAGCGCTTCAGACTTTTAAAGCTATCCCCTGAAAACAAGTACACGGTGATTTCACTTTAATTACTAAGGGATATCTCTTTCCCATGGGTTAAGCCTGCAAAAAAACATTTCAGTACTTATTTCAGTACCTATATTGACGAGAGTATTATATTCTCAAATTACCGTAAAGTTCCGAAAGTAACGACCCTGCCTTTACCTTACTTTCAGGGGGTCACAATTTCGAGTGCCGAAATATGAAACACCCTTTTAACTCAGTTTCTTTCATTTTTGCTCCAAAGGTCACTCACTTCCATTATCATTCTTCAAACTGCCAACTACCTTTGGCTGATGCTTTTTGTTGAGAAGGAGTCATCTTCTCGCTGACGTACACTAATTAATACTCAAAGTACCCAGGAGAGCTTTTGTTCCTACTTAACTCTTAAGAGCCCAAAAGTTACCTCGTTTTGGGGAATAAAAGAAAACGCCTGTTTAATGAAACACCCGAAATGAAAAACCTCGAAAACGTTTTTGATGCACTACATTTTCGCCTTATTAGGAGAGGTTGTGGAAAATCATCGCGTTCTATTGAACGAGCCAGTAAGGTTTTTCCCCTGGAAAAGATGGGTAAAGTTAATCATATTACGTTTCTTTAGACTTATAGTTAAAGTATCTCACGGTAAAGTGCATGAGTAAGTACATGAAATGTTTCGAATAACAGCAACTCAAGAAAATCTGGTTGACATCATGTGCATGCTCCATGCTAAAGTGTGTCAGCAAAAATAAAAGACTAAAAAAGTTTGACTTATTTTGAAAACTTCGTGAATGCTGTCTTTTGTTTGACAGTGGTACTGAGACTCACGCATACGAGGTAAAATTCTTGCGTTTCACAACAAGGTTATGTGTAGACAAAGTAAGTATCTAGATACACCATTCGGAGACTTAGTGTTTCCTATAAGCTTTTAAGTTGATAGGCTTAAGTAGCTGAGACTATCTCTTGTCATCCTGATAGGATTAGACTCAAATCGTAGCTTACAGACCAACATGTGACGTTATATATTCTCACCCAAGTAAGTGCGTTCCTTGAAGGTCAATTAATCAATCAGTCTAACACAAATTCAAGATGCTATCAGCACTACTTGCCATGAACCCTAATATCCTATTTGCAATCACCAAAAGTATTGTTAGATTCCTTATCAATGCCGTTCTGTGTAAATAAAAAACACATATCTCTGAACACGGCAAGCCAGTAGCCAAGAACATTTGAGCAAAGACCAACCGCCATTTTCTTTTTCAGTTGCAAGACCGCTGAAACACAATTTGGGTGGATACTTATTTCACATTCGCGTGTCCGTTTCCGAGGTACGTTTTGAACTTAAATTCCTTGACAACGATATCTCATGCAGCTCAGCTACCAAATATATTGACCTTGAAAAATCAATAATGGATACACAAAATTATGTGTTCGATTCTGTGACTCAGTTGTCTACAGATTAGCTGGTTGTCAAACGTACGAAATTTCAGTGCCTGGTTGCCGTAATGCGCGTGCCTCGTATGCACAAGTAAGTGCCAACATCTGTTCTTCTAATACTGTTCAACGGCACACAAAAATTTTTAAACTGTCAGAAGTTTGTACAAATTTGATTTTTGCTGACACACTTGGCCTGGCTCGTGCACATGATTTATTGCAGCCTTAAATACCTTAACTCAATATTTATGAAGTGATAAAATATATCTGTACCTGGTGAAAAGTTAATACCAAATAAGTAGTTAGTCCGCAAGCCATCCAGGTCGCAAAATTTAGTGGTTTTCAGTACGTTAAAGGACGTTTTCAAAGTTTGCGGGTGTCGCGAATATTCGTCGCAAAACCTCGAGTTTATTGAAGAGCAAGGAGAAAAAGAATATTTTGCTTCATTTCATAAGAACTTTGTTTCATATAAGCATTAATTTTGAAAAAAATTTAGGTCCGGAATGAAGGGTCAATTTTTGTTCATGCGTGGACAACCTCGTAAATAGTAAAAGAATACCCTCAGACCAAGTTAATCAGCACGGGAAGTGAACCAAAGGTGCCACTTGACTTCCCCAGTTTCTCTGCTGTTGTATAAAATTACATAAAATTATACACTTTAGTGGTCCTGTCAAAACGCCCAAATTTTCAGATTCAACCTAAAGTCTTTAAAGTAGAAACTGTTAGCTAGATAAACAATAGCATATACATGCAAATGAAATGAACGAACTTTTATGAATGTGGAATTCCTGTTGTTTCTTAAATGTATTGTCG
The DNA here is from genome assembly GCA_025403605.1 of Parazoanthus darwini. NCBI lineage: Eukaryota > Metazoa > Cnidaria > Anthozoa > Zoantharia > Parazoanthidae > Parazoanthus > Parazoanthus darwini. Next base: position 8,280 of record JAOBYF010356648.1, read on the forward strand.
CTGTTGTATATATATTATCTCCAACTTTCGACTTCCTTCCAGAATGTTCCATAGTGCTCTATAGTGGAATGTCGAGTGCATTTCTGCGTGCGTCGAGTTTAAACCCTTTTATTCATAGCAGTTTGCCGTATTAAGTAGTATCCTTGAATGTTTATCATACAACTGTTATGCAGGTATTTGTCAGGTAGAAATTCTTAATAGTTTCAGATGAGGGGAATGTTGGAAAATTGTTTTTTTCTATTTTTAATCGTGATCATGTTTACATTACCGATATTTAATACATCTCGTCATCTGATCCAACAGACAGCTACATTGTATCAGAAAAAGATTGGAGATAAGCTTCCGTTTGTTATGTAGGCCCAGGACTTGTTTTCAAAAGAGTACGTGCGCTTTTTTTTATCGAATTATCTTTGAATAAACACTTCGTAAATGTTTCTGTGTTTTTTGTTATATATAAAAGCTTAGCCCGCGGGCGAAAAAAAAATACGTTGGAGTTCACTACAGTTGGTCAGAATTTCCTATAAAGACGATTAACACTTCGTTAAGATTGATGTTTCTTAAAGCTAAACAAAGTTTGAATATGGAAGTTATACCAAGGTTCTTATCTGAGTGTTCTTCTTGCGAATTGTCTTCAGGTTTCCCAACCTAATAAAAGACTCTTTTTCTGTCAGTCGTTTTCTTTCAAGGAAACCTTATCGTTTCCAATTAAGCGCGCGTGGTTTTCACATTCCTCATGACTCGTCCAAGATCGAGGACGAAACGTGCCGCAAGTTCAGCAGAATTTAAACTGCATAATTTTTGTAGAGCCTTAAGCGAGCGAGTAACAGACAATCTCTGTTATTAGGTTTTCATTCATCAGGTCTGTCTGTTCTGTAAGCCAACGGGTCAATCAATTTTTTCAGTATTTCCCATTCTCACAATTACGAGCGAATAAGTGACAGACAAGTGTCTGTTATCGGGGCACGTGTCAGTTTGCATTACCGCCATCTGTCCTGTAAATCAATGGGTTAATTAAATCTGATAAGAGATAACAAGAGCACGACATCAGCATACATACGAGTATTATTTTTTTCCAGTATGTAAGTAGCCGCATCGAATATTACATAAACGTTTTGATAGACTATTTTACCGAAGCACCCATTAAAATCTCCAATATTTGATTGAAAACATTTGTAAGTAAAGAATTTAGTTTGAACACCCAGATCAGGGGTTAGGCGACCCTTGGTGTTCATCGTAGTGTCGCACAGTAGAAAATTTTTTTGATAAGGCAGAAATTGTCATCTATAATCGAGTCCCCTCGCAAGCTTGATGAAACGAAAACACAAACTTGGCCTTTAACAAATGAATGATGAGAACTGTATCAATTATTTTCACTCAACTCATTCTATACTTCAAACAAAATCAGAAACATTTAATCCTTGAAGTTGAAGTCAATGAAACCTGCATAACAAGATTTCTTAACGTGAAGGGGTAACAAAGATTAAAAAGTCACTTGCGCTGTTTATCGCTGTCAACGCGGGGAGGGGTTAAACTTCTCGAGTCCGTCTGGGGGTCACAGTTGGCAAAGAAGTACGAATGATCAAAGTTTTATGGGAATGAGGGACTTGATAACCGAGATATTGGACAAATGATATTCGAAAAATTTTGCGTATTTAGGATGTGGCGACCAAAGTGACATATACCAAGAAAGTAAACTAAAAGTATTCTACAAGAGAAGTTACTTTTTTCCGTCTGCACAATTAATCTCACTTAAAATTAAATTAGTTACCACTTATGAAGGTTTAGCAAGCCGTGAAATCCCAGATTTACCACAATACATGGACTTTCATGACATTTAGGAAAAATGTCTTGGCCAGACTATCACAAAATTGAAACTACTGCAACGCAAAAGCAGATCATCAAAGAAGACCCGATGCTATTATCCGAATCTTGTTAAAAGAACAAGATCCACGGATTCCTTATCATTTACTAAGATATCTATATTTAATCGTGGTGAAATAAACGCTTGCAGTATAAAGTTATTCAAATTAACTAAGACTTTCGATGACGTTATCCGAATCTTAATAAAAGAAGAAGGCCCACAGATTCCCTATAATTTACTAAAACACCCACATTTAATCGTAATGAAATTAACGCTTGTAGTTTGTGGGGCCGCTTATAAAGTTATTCAAACTAACTAGTTACTGATTATAAAAATATGTAAATCTATAAAGGTGAAGTGACGCTAAAAGTCTATGAAATGCTAAAATCACATAATTGCTTAGATGCATAAAAATTCTTTAAAATGAGAAACGTTTGCCTTGAAGTTGAAGTTGAACATAACGAAGCTCTCCGCATTGTGTATATGAACTATAAATATATCAAAGTAATAGAGAAAAGGATCTTGCAAAAGATGAAATTTCAAAAGATTCCGGAAACACTCTAAAACTAGAGTTGTAAACTATCAGTACAACTTTACTTAAGTATAGAAGATATGTTAGCTGTTTAGCGATCCGAAAGGAGATACGGTTTTAAAAATTCGACTTTGCCGTACTTAGAAGCCTCAATGGATTTGAAGTTATGCAAAAAAATCCCCTCTGAAATGTTTTTGAAAATGATTAGTTAAGTGCACGCAGGACGCGAAGGCATTTTAGAACAGTTTTTTAAAATTTGTTTTAAAATCTTTTTTGCCTTATTTTGTATTCATTTTACAGTGAGAGGAATGAACAAAAAGTAACGTTTTGGGGCTAATTTTGACTGATATAAGTTTCCAGAAAGAACCAAAGCAGGACGTTTAAGTGTTTTCTGTTGAAAGACAGGTCATGCCACATGTTTCCCATATTGTTTGACAGCAGCATAGGTATCAAGAACCAAGTAATTGGATTTTTGACTATGTTATGGTGTACCGCTGTTTATTATCACATGCAAAGTTAGTGACTCTGTTTAGCGAAAAAATAATCAAGTGTATTTCTCCGAGTGGCATTTCGTTTTGGATTACAAACTATTGTGTCAAAATGCCCGTTGTAGTAAATGAACTATTCTGTAAATATCGTCACAGTTTCCTTATAAAGCCATCTGTATGCGGTGAACAATTACAGTTTTCAGTTCAGTGATGTTGGTTATCTATGTTCAAGATGTTTGCAATATTGAAAACGTTTGACGATTCAAAAGTAGTTTGGATGCCACCAATGTTACCAAGTGACGGCCAATCACAGCACAAGGAAACGATGAATAATGATCAAATAAGGAAAGAATGACCATATTTAAAAAAAGAACGATTTGTTGACATACGCTGCCCACACTATCGAGTTTTCTGGTTCGATTTTGAAGAAAAATTCGGATTTTGGTTTTAGAACAATCATTTACCTCAGAACTCCCCAAGGTAAGTAGTGCATCCGTTATAATAGAGTGCGTCAGCGAAAATGATAGACAGGTTTGCTGTGACTAAAGTTTGTTGGCTTTACGTTTATTGAGACGCATCTAAAACAGAAGTTTTCAGTCAGTGTTAATTCCTGAAAGATAAATGAATGAAAGATACAAAATGTGACAGGTAGCCAGGCTTAAACGTACAAGAATTTAATATCGAAGATTATGATGGAACACTCTTCGTCTCGTATCATCTCCTCGTTATCTGTACTAACGATGTTAAAGTGATGACATTAATAACAAAATTAAAAGTAAATGTTACCAAGAATAAGTGAAAGATATAAGTTTGAAAGTTTAGTGTTTTTCTCACTTTGGAAGCACCAGCCATGGCAATGTAGCGTCCTTTTTCAACATTTAACAGTTTTTTTCTCGTGATTTGGACCTAGTACTTGAACGAAACTCAGTTAACACAATATCAAAGGTGCTTGGCTTGATAAGGCATCATAGATTATGTGGAACCTTTCCAAAAGCTTCTTGAAGTTTAATGTTAGTTTGCAGACTCAGTTTGGATCCCGTACGTTTCTTTAGAGTTTTTCCACGTTTTGGCTAAGCACATTGTCATATTCTCGCCAAATACCTGTGACTTAAGTCAAGCTCTGAGCGTGTTCTATCCAGATGGTTATGTTTCGTGTAGGTACAAGAAAGTATTCAATACAACGAACGTAACGTAGGGGTTCAGTGGACATCTTTAACAGTATTGGAATGTTCTTCTCTGACACAATGGTGCACAAAAGCTGTCCATTAGTTTGTACGAAGCCTAAAGTTTAGACGCACAATGTGTTGCCCAAATGACAACTAATGATGAATGAGTAGCAGCTTCTGCTATTACTGCAAAATATCGAAAACAGTCTCTTTTTTTTAATTGCAAGCAAATGAAACAGCTTCCCGGATGTCTTTATAAGTTGGGTCGAGCTAGTCTTACCACATCTTATGAAGCTAAAAAACCTCACTGATAAATTGTGCATAATAAATGGTTTATCATACTTTATAGTGCATGTGATACAGTAACATTTTGGATAGTAATAATGCAAACAGACAGAAGACCGTCCAGACTGTTAATATCTATATTAGTTCTTACTCACGACAGCTTTCTTTTTCTATTTTAGCTTTATACCGTTTCTATAGTATCCAATGTTAACGGAAATTGATGGACCCTAAAATTCCATCTAATCCTTCAAAACTTGGCTTCTGCTGGAATTTCGAACACTCTCGCCTTTTTTTAATAGCGTTTCAACTTCTTTGTACAATGTTGCGGAAGCTAGAATACCACAGAAAAGACTGTTGTTTTGACCCCCAGCTGAACAGATGACAGTAACACTAATATTTAAACTTCCGCTAATGTTGTGTCAAGAAAACGGAGGAAACTGAAAGAAAGAAGTGTTCGTTGCTGTTGACAATTCTTCAAAGCGCTGACTATCCGTGGTGCGTGGTGTTTGCAAGGCGGATGGTTCATATGCTCGAGCTTACAAAAAACTTCGATGAATGCCGAGATCGCGTGCTCGCAAATGCTCGCTACTGAGATCATTCGATAGCCCTCGATGCAATACGGTGTTAACGGCTGTATCTCTCGTGACTAATCGTGTACGAATAGGATAAATTCGCAGACTATGACTTAATTAACACAACACCCAAGTAGTTATTCAGATAAAATTTGATCTTTTAGATTTTAATCCTATGATATGAAATCTTTGGTCAAGTACGAAGTACTTACATTACGAAATAGTTGCGAGGCCATCTGAATAATTTTCCGAATAGTGCACGTATTTTGGGAAGTGACACTTTCCGTTAGTTTGGTCTATGAATATGCGAATCGATCGAAACGAGATGCAGATTATAAACTGAGATGTATTTTAAACATGCCGAACCTTGCATCTTTTATGTCAGTTTTTAAGTTGTCTCAAATCCAGACAGACAGTTTGTTTCGCAGGGCTCTCAGGACTTTACTACTACTGAAGTACAATGTGCTATGTCTCGTAATTAATATACAAGACTTGTTTCGCGCAATATTTGTCAACAAGGTTACTGAATAGTCGATCTTCTTATCGTGATCTTCTGAGAGAGTTGACTTTAAGCTACAGATAAGTTTGAATCCTTTTCAATTGAAATATCTTATTAACAGCTCAAAAAGAATTATATTATATATAATTACTAGAATTCTCAGTCTAGCTGCCAATCAGATTGCCTTCCAGCCGCTAAAGCACAAATACGTTCTGTATACAGTACTGACAATAAAGTCTGGATCAAACGAATGCGAAAGTTTTGTGTTAAGACCGTCGTTTGACGGCCAACTCTCGCGCACTCCATTTACTCTTAAGCGCTTTCAATAAAATTTGAACATGTTCAAAATTTTGATGAGAGTTTACGAAACTTTCATACGTTTGTTGAACGACTCTTGTCAGCTCTCATGGACCCTCATCATCGTCTGACGGCGTGTATGAGAGTTGAACAAAACTTTCATTCAATGCTGGTAACTCAACTCTTTACAACTCTCATGGTCGTTTGACCCAGGCTTTATGACAACCCAGCTGTTTGGGTGTGCAGTTTTTTTATCACGCATCTGATAGACAATGGCAACTAAACTCTCTCCCTGACTAACCTAGTATTCGGTATATTTGAAGTAAACAAATTAAAGTGAAGCAGAAGAGTAGTTGTTACAATGTCTCCCAAAGCGGAATCTAAGTTTGTTTCTGTAGTCCTCTGATCCAGTTGCAATGTGATAAAAATAGGTTGATAAACCTTCAATTTCCCGAGGGGCTTGGCCTGGACTAAGAAATAGATTTCAGCACGTGTAACACAGACTTACTTTGCTCTTAAAAAATCGGTTCGTCATATCTCACTGCCAGGAATTGGTCGCTCGCTGATAAACCATTTTGCCACAGTGTGTCGCTTTACTTTACAGCCAATTTGGAGACCAATGAAGCTACCGGTGTTCTGAATGGCTTATTTGTAAGAATTCTAATACTTTAAGCTGGAAACTACCCAACAAGTTTGCCCCGCGGCATTTTCCCAGGAGTATCTTCCAGTCTGAATATAATTGGTTCCACTCTCCCAGTGTCTTGTCTAGTGTTGAAACATTGCAGTTTAGAACTGTCTATAGTTTTTTGGAAGGAGAACACAGTTTTTTTGCCCAAAAGGACAAGCTCTTCTTGCTGCAACTGTGCCGCCAAGTTGACTGGGGAGTTAACGGTCTTTGTCAAAACACTTTTTAAACTTTTCAGCAGATATTTTCAGTTTTGTTGGTTGATCGTTCGTAAATTTCGGAAGTTCAAACGCTGCCTAAGATCTGGAAGACTAGTCTTGAAAAAAACTGTTTTTTTTCCTGCGTTGGCGAGTAAGCTGAATATGGGTTTTGATCAACAAAGGTTGATATGGTATGTTTTTCGCCGCAAGGTTTGGTTTAAAGTTGACGTTTCGAAAATTAGCCCTTCGTCAGAGCAAACGGTTTGTTCTGACGAAGGACTAACGCTCGAAACAACAGTTTTACACCAAACCTTACGGCGAAAAACATACCATATCAACCTTTGTTGATCAAAACAATAATTATAGAACCACAGTTTCTGATATAATCATCAGGTATCAAAATAAAATAGATTATCTTAATTGGATTGAATTTGAGGGCTGTTCGACAGCAGCCTACAAACATAATCTCCAACAAGCCCCCGGGAAAGACACTTTCTTGTTTAAATGTTATGGGTTCTCTTCGGAAAAACTAGCAAAACATCCAACAAAACACTTCATCTGGACATTTGAATAACATAAGGCCTTAAAACAGCGAAAAATACAAACTATGTCTTATCAACTGTCAGTTAAAATACGAATGAAATGCCATTTATTGTTACCCATATACATCTATTGTTAGAACTGTGTCCCTGTCCAGAGTTCAGTTAAAATTTCAGTTCGGTGGCTACATGGTTAGTTTAGACCAAGGCCCGGTATGGGGTCGGGATCCAGATTACCCATGAAAAATATCAGACGTTTTTAACAACTCGTTCTGGCATAAGCAAACCTCAACTACTGTATGACCAACTTCAACAATTAAAAAATACGATGTGCTCCTTTGACCTCCAGCTATAACAAAGGTAACCTTTATGGAATTTGATGATGGGGGTTAACCTGCGATGGATTAGTGTTCTGTCCACGGGTAGTCACAGACTCTCATCTGCTTAACACTACGGAAATCGGAGATAAGCGCCGCAACATAAGGTTTAGCTTTTTTATCTTTTGATGATGTACGGTTGTTACATTGACCTTTCATTGAAAGTAATCAGAGCATCATGATAACCAAGCCGCCGTCAGACAAAATGAAGTAGCAGTTAGAGTGATTATCTAAACTAGACGATTTATGCTCAATTACTTCATATTTCAAAATGGCAAAGGAATTAAACTTTGCCAAAAGCCCTTAAGAATTTTGTCTTACAGCAATCAATTGATGGCGGAACAAAAATATGACGTCGGCAATCAATTGAAAGCACTTGACCTTGTTCTTTTGAAATAAAGAAACGGTAATAAAGAATCGACAGCACCGGGACGGAGAGTATTTCAAGGGGTTATATGAGCATTATTTACTCTACAGACAGGGGTATTAAACAAATGTTCAACATATTTAGGGGGTTGATGTGTGGTCCATAAAAATGTCCTATCAGGGCCATACCGAGTGGTTTATCAGCTACTCTTAAGTGGTTTACCAGCTACTTAACAAATCGTCAACAAAATGTATCACTCGGTGATACTTAATCATCATTACAAACTGTGCGCTGTGGGATTCCTCAGGGAAGCTCGCTGGGCCCTCTTCTGTTTCTTCTCTACATTAATGATATTCCAAACTCCTCTAACAAACTATCATTCAGAATTTTTGCAGATGACACAAATATTTTTACTTCCTCATCAAACTTAAAGCAACTAGAGACAATAGTGAATGAAGAACTAACAAAAGTCAAACACTGGTGC
>JAOBYF010357759.1:0-16608 GCA_025403605.1 Parazoanthus darwini
GTGTTACTCAATAAAGCCCAGACGTTTAACGGTTAAACATGTTGATGTGGAATGTTTCTCATTTTTTGTGGTTTTTCAGGCGATGGCGGACATTGTGAAGTCACATCTGGAGTCCGGAGATACGTGTTCGCGACAGATGCCGTTACGATGTCCATTGTGTGTGAATGCCACATGTGGCCCGGCTAAAGAGTTCTTCCTCAATCAGAAAATTTCTTAATCCAAAATAGTCATCCCATATGTAACCAGGCCAAAGAGTTCTTCCTTTATCAGAAAACGTCTTAATCTAAGTTGACCATGCCACATGTGGCCCGGCCAAAGAGTTCGTTCTCTGTAATCTAAATTAGCTATGCCACATGCAGCCCGGCCAAAGAGTTTTTGCTTTATCACAAAATGTCTGTAGGCCCGATAAAAAAAAATGTGTGTTTCCGGTTACACTCTTCTTAACATTAGGGTAGGTAGGTAGGATTGCTTTTATATTTTTTGAAATAATTATATTTGCCTGAAGTACTTTTTATAAAAACAGAAATGGTATAAATAAAAAAATGATAGTAGTGAACTTACATGTACTTTAAGGGGATCAAACAGTATATCTGAAATCCTTAAATGTACTTTTAAAATGATATCTTGTTTTGAATAACATTAACTGTAACTTAAATGACATGAAAAACCTAATTTTATTTTAATAGAGAAGCTTCTTGAAAGGGATCAATGTCCTTAAAGTCCTGTAACTCAAATATTTTTGGTGCAACATGAAGCTCTACAAAAAAGTTCTTTTACATATTTACGTGAAAAGAGTTCTTTGCAGTCGTTGCAATTCTGACTGATAATACATTATTTTGTCAGAACATAATATGAAGAAAGTAATTGTACAATTATTTTCTTCTTTAAAAAATAACTATATAATACATCCTGTGGCGGCTGTTATCTTAAAAATAATGCTAGTGCTCAGGCTTTATCCACAGGCTGAAAATGTGCACGGACAAGATGGCGGCTACCAAAGGCTGTATATTTAAAAAATGTAAAAAGTCAACTAATAATTTCAAATAGAACAACAGTAATAGCAATAGCAAACAACAGTGTTTTGAATGATTGTCTCTTGTTGTTGCAAGCGCGCCAACTCGATTTAATCGTTTCCCCTTCATTTTAATTTTATTTGGTAACAGTTAACTTGATCTCGGCAGACGTGCTGTCTGCAGCACGCGAGCGTTACAAAAACAAATCGATTCCCGCCAGGCTTTTAGTAAAGTTAATTTTTTTATAAGTTGCAACAAAAATAGACTTGAAACTGAAATAATCAATATTAAAATAACAATATTAAAATAACAAAAACGACAAAAAAAATTAGGGTCGGCGACTTAAACTTAGGACGGTCGGCAACCGGAAACTCACATATTTTTTATGTTTGGCCTAATATAAGTTTACCACGCCACATGTGGCCTGGCCAAAGAGTTGGTCCTCAGTCAGAAAACACCTTCCAGAATAATCCCCCCACATGTGGCCCGGCGGGGCCATATAGTCTTCCTCAATTAAGAAATGTTTTAAGCTAATATAACTATCGCACATGTAACCCGGCCAATGATTTATTCTAGAATAAAACTGTGTTAGCCTAAAATAACAATGTAACATGTGTCCAGGCCAAAGAGTTCTTATTTCTCTGTCAATATTTTATGAATAAAAAGTCTTAAATGAAGTAGTTAGGGAGTTTTTATAACAATAAGTACTCCATAGCTAGACCGGGAGGCAAAACTACCCCTCGTGATTTTTTTGCAAAGTTTTCTTAACGGTTTTAAAGTTACAGTTAATATTCGACTTTTGTTAAACTTATATGGCAGTTTGATTGGATGTCGTCGGTGTGACAATTGATAATTTGGTTGAAGTAACAACCATATTTTGGATAGGGCAGTAATGTTGGAGACTGAATTGGATGAAGGACTTTCCCGTGGAAAATATTAGGGATTTCCCATGATGCAATGGGCAGAATTGTGTATCATGGCTGATTTATTAGGAGACTAGCTAATTTTCAAATATATATAAACTTTGATCAACGACGGTTGTTATGGTATATTTTTCGCCGTAAAATGACGCTTCGGGCGTTAACTAGACAGTCCTTCGTCATTTTTAGATTTATATGTTTATTTTTGTTTTAGTTTCATTTATATCCCAGTTTTTCAAAACTGGTTTTCGTTTCCCGTTGGAGTTCGAAAAATTGGGATTCAACTCAAGTTCGCTTTCTGTTTACCCACTTGAGTTTGTCTTCTTTGTCCAGCTCATGCATTTCTTGCCAGCTTGATTCATCAGTCCGACGTACCGGAGTTTTGCGGCTTAAGAGGTGAAATGGCTTTTCTGGATCATTTGAAATTTTCATTTCATTTTGAATTCTAATTCATTTTTATTTTTTTAAGTTTGCTTTTTATTTTAATTTTAATTGATTTTTTTTTTGCCTTTTTTTTTAATTTTTGTGTTTTACAGTTCTATTTTAATTTTAGTTTATTTCTTATTGTAATTTTATTTTAATTTTAATTTTATTTTTTTGTTAATTTTTTAAATTTTTTTTAATTTTTAATTTTTATTCATCTTTTTGCTTATTAATTTTTGTTTTTATTGTTTGTTTTTTTGTTTGTATTCGTTATTACTTTTTATTTTATTACTTTTTATAGTGTTTTTCTTATGATAACGATGGACCACCATAGACTATCTTCTTTCCAGCGTTTGTTTTTTCAGTTTAAAAGCACGTCGCTGTTTTGTATTATTTTGTTTTCCGTATCGAACAAAACGAAAGAGTGTAAAACCACAGGGACTCGGTGTTATTGATAATTCGTTCGTGTATGGTTTAATGGTGAAACTTCAGTTGTATTTAGCTTTGTATCTAGCAATAAGACTTTGAATTATCATAACCAAAGAAAATGGGAAAGTCACCTTTTAATATTTTAACCTAATTTTACGTGAAAAATAAGCTTTTTGATACATTTTTTATTCGATGGCTAGTTTGCATGAATGCAGAAGGGTTTCAACCGTTTAGTGGATGACACAGTTGATTACTTAGCATAATGGATTAAAAGCTATATACCAGTACCTATCAAAAGCCATCAATAGGCTTGACTGCTGGACAAATAAACGAAAGACAACCGAACTGGAATAAATCTATACTGCTAATATGCTATTGAAGTAGGCCAGATCTTCCGGCTGTGTCCTCGGTGGGATAGTTTTGATTTCTCAGTGTTCAGTAATATAATGGAAGGCATGCAAATGTTTTGTAAATTACAGTCACAGTTCGGGTATTAGCTCATAAAACAAAAAAATTAATAAGCTTAAGTAGCTCCATTCAATTTATCTATTGCTGAATATGTTTGCTGAATGCAGGATTTTGCGAGAACATTCATGCAAGAAAAGATCGAGGAATTTACTTTTGGTTCAAATCTCTGGAGTGAGAGTTCGGAATTAATTCGAAAAAAAAGACTGCCCTTTCAAATTAATTCTTAGCTTGAATTAAACGAAAAGATTCTTCTGGCAAAATGCCTTGCATTCGTTGACTGTTTCTGTAGCGAAAACTAGCAACCATCGTTAGACTGACTAACATCTGATGTCATCTTGCATATTTTACATCTGAGTTGTAAGTGACGTTTTCCAAATGTCACTGATAATAACGACTGCCTGACCAAACGAAAATTAGAATTTAACTTATGACAGGATTATTTTCTCAGAAAACACAAGTGTTTCTAAATAAATGCAAGATTGAAATACTTTATTTGATCGCTTTTCAATCCTTGTCCAATCGGATATCCCCATTTGATAACATGTGGAGCACATTTTCACAATATCAGATGGTCACTTGGATAAATATCAAACAAACGGAGTCGCTGCGCAAAAGCTGAAGAACGTATCCTGAGGGAGTCGTGTTTTCATTCACTATTCGGTACAATTTTTACAACAAGGTAAGTTGAAACATTCGCATTGTAAATGCGACTCATCCTGACCGGGCTTTGCGCTGTAATCTATTTTTCGTTCTACTTCTGGTGTGTTCCTCAATGAAACATCATTCGTTTCGATTATAGATTATTCATACAGGTTTCTCGCCTCAAATCGTGGCAATTTCTGCATACTAAGCAAAGGTTCACCGCAGAAATCAAAAACATCAATAAGAAGACACACCGGCTAATGGTACATCATTTTTATTTAAAAAAAACAGCTTGTCGGTGAACATTCTTGGATAAAAAGAAACACAAGCACGAGCTTCAATCGTCAACTTAAATTTGGGGTTTCAAGGAATGAGGTTTAGTGGAACGATCTAGTTAGTCATAATTATATCGCCTGGTATACAAATCAGTGTTCTATTTTTCAGTATATTCATTTTTATAAGAAAGTTAGGCTAAAAAGATTGGATACTGCACAAATCATGGAAATAACTTACTTCTCGGCTAATGTTCGTCAGTGCAACTTGGCCTATAAAGTGGGCAAATAAAACGTTAATTTTACAAGTACGATTTTCAATTACGTGTACATTGAATATCTCTTTAAATAAAAACAGTTTCTGATCAGCATTCTGTTTCACAAACGTTACGATCGTTCAAAAAAGCGTATTTATGCTTCCGGTTGGTTTGTGCGAATGGAAAGATAACAAATCTCCACCCATGCATTACTAACAATTATGTCTAAGACCATTTTAAGAACATTTGAGGTCGAAATTCTCAAAATAATTATGTGTATATGAAACAAATACTTTGACTGAGGAAACTAACTATGGAATAATCCCCCGAAAAATCCAAAACTGTTCTGAGTTAAAAGCATAACCAAAGTGTCGCAAGTTATCTCAATATCACGCTTGTATAATTGGTATTTATGCTGCGAGGTATGAGACTCGAGCTTATAGGAGAAAAGATTGTGCGAGGGCGCTTGTTTAAAATAGTTAACTGAACTTCAGTACCGACTTCATTTGAAAACGTACATTTCTTCTTAGTTTTTAGGAAATTTGAGCCTCGGTATTGGTGCTCTTATTGAGTTGTCATTCTTATATATAAGAAAAAGGGTGTAGCCAAGATAAAGATGCTATGGAAAAAACCAAAGGTTTTTAAATGCGGCACCCTGCAGTCGGTTATATTTAAATTCAGATGGATTAAGTTTGTTCAGAAGGATGAATATCCGCACGACATAAACTTTATAAGCTATTCAGACTTCTCGGTGTAATTTGTTTTAAGACGAACACTTCTGTCGAGTTTAGCGGCTTCATTTAAAATCGACTGAACTTGTTCCCTTAATAGTCTTGAGGCAACTTTTCGCATTCAGCATCCGTATTCTGCCAAATGTTATTTTTTAAACGTGTAACCATAATCTCGAAGTTCACTCCTCAAATTAATGCAACAATTGAGAAACAGATTTTGTAAAATTTCCGGCAGAATGTTGTTGGACTGAGTAGGCTTGTTGATTTAACAGAGCAGTCTTGTGTTTGTTGATGGAAACTTCAGAGAGCGCCAGCTTCATATCTACGTACCAAACATGCAAATTTGTTTAATTAAAAATGATACAATTGCCTTCTCTTTGTAAAATTGTTTTCAAAACCGGCAAGGAATGCTTGATTCAATAAAGTTATTTAGTAAAATAAAATGTTATTCTATAAAATACAATAAGCATTTTATTCTAGAAGGCAATAAGGTATATTGTTTATGGCCTATATCCGTTTACGTACCTGGTAAGTCAAACTAATTACACTCTACTCTTTTACAAAAACCGTTTTTATAAGAATTTTGAAGATGAAAAATGCAAATATCTTCGAGCTCAGGCTGACACTAAGAACGGAAAGTGTATAAATCTGTAAATTTCGAAAGTGGAACGGAGAAACGCCACTAAATATCGTAAGAGGGAAAAGCAGTAGTTGGATACATATATGAACTGATTTAGATGTTGAAAACGGCCTTTGCCGGAATGTACTGAGACATATCAGCCAAGACTGAACACTTTAAAGGACATTAAGCTAAGATCTTGAAAAATTTAAGAACATTCCTCCTCAGCCAAACATAGGCGTTTTCATAAATAATGTAGAGTGCAACTTGTATTAAATTTGACGAGTCAAGCAATGGCAAACGCTGTCATGAACTATATGTACACAGTTTTTTTTCATAACAAACAGAAAGCATGGCTGGGACTCATCGTTTCTGATATTTTGAGAAACTTAGTCTATTGATATTATATATAATACAACTGTTGTAGTTGTTCAGTTCAAGGCTTTTTCGAATTAGCAAAGCCGTCCAAGGAGGAGAAGAAATAGGTGAGCGCGCGCGGGTAGTCATGGGAAGACTCCCCGCGCGCCCATTTCTCGAAGCCTCTGCGGAGGAGAGAGGTCCAACCCGAACAATGCCGGATCACACGAGAAGAAAACCGCTGAACAAACAGTTGCTTCGTGAGGAGTTGTTGGCTCAGCTGCCACTGATCAGAACTGTTTAATTCACGTGCGACAGAGCTTTTGTGTGAGCCGTTTCACCTCGCGAGGATGCCAGAAAAGTTCTCGCGACGTCTGCTCCTATTTTGAAATCCGGGGAATTTCTTATCTTAAAGACAACTGCTGCCACAACTGCTACCAATAATCTATGACCATCGTCCCCCTCAGTACAGCACCGAACGTCATCGTGTCAACAACAACAACAACACTCGACTTTTGTTAGGGTGCGTAACTTTTAAAACTGTACTCTCGATTTCTTTAAGGCCCTAGGTAGGAGCAAAATTCTAAAATAAAACTTAGACTTCTCTGATATAAGCTACACAATATATCAAATTAGGTTTGGTGCAATAAATTAAAATGGATTACATAAAACTGAAATATTTATTTAAGGCATCAGGGGTATATCTCTATACAATAAAATTGTAATTTTTTTCTTTCAGTTTATTTTCATTGAGAAGCGACACCAACTTATAGACACGTATCCAAGTTTACATAGAAAAATAAAATAATATCCGCTTCACGCTGCTGTTTTAGGAATAGGTAGGCGATTCAACAACTGCCGTCCATTTGACCCAAAGCCCAAGTTATTTTTTCTGAATTAAAATTTGAAGCTCTGGAGCAATCAAAAATTAAAAAACTTGTAGTATCAGTAGTCCAGTTATAAACATATCATTGTATGTTATTGGATGACGTCATCAGTTGCCAATTATGCAAAATTGCAATCCTTAGTTTGAATTTAAAAGAGTGTTTTTGACAAAATTTGTTCTAAATTCTTCTTTTTCATTTCACTCCTGAAGTATTTTCTTATTGGAGGATGTTAATCAATGCTTTCTGTACCAAGTGTGCAAAACATCTGCTGTAACTTTGCCCAAAATACAACTTTATGAGAATGCAAGCCGGTGAACATGTTGTGAAACAACTACTGCCATAGCAATAGCTTCTTAGTAATTGGCTAGCTAACCCAACGCTGCATAAATGTTAAAGTTCGATTTATTTGTAACCATTTGGAACATCACAGCATGAACCTGAAATTGTTTTAAATCTGGGCGAATCTGAGCATCAGCGTCCTTATAAAGTTTTTTTCTTGTAATGCATAAAGCGTTTACGCAAATAAAACCTGTGATCGAGCATTCTTCAAAATATACAAAACGAATGTATGTCTTAATTCTTAGTTCAGAATACTATTATTACTCAGTGTTTTCCGTTTGAAGAAAGTGCTTAAAATTTTGCCCAATGTTTTTGCGATCAAGCGAACTCAGCCTTAGTAAAAGTTATACTTGGCTTGGACAGATACGAACACGTGATCAAGAAAAACTAAATTGTTTTATCATTGTAGCTAAATTTTCAATACCAAATGCAATTAATTTATTTCTATATAATGTTTCTATATAATGTTGGAAAGTCGAGATCCATTACCACCCTTGGTGAAGTCAAAATATTTCGAATCTTTCACAACAACTTCCTGCATAATTCCCAAAACTATATTGTAGACATTACACAAACTCAGTGGGCCATCTGCATCCTTAATAACGATAAGCGTCGCTTTCGTGAGGTTCCGTGTTACCAGGTTTATAGTCTTGGATGTGTTTTTTGAGTGAGGTAAGTCGAGTGTTCGATTTTCACATTGTTATTATTTGGTGTTCACAAAATCTCAAGAAGTGCCTGCACTTTTTACATCCCCAATGGAAAAGGTTTTGAAAATTCAGTTCTGTTATATTACAATAACTTGTACTTTGATTTTCTTTTCATGTCTAGCGAAAGCATTTTCAGCGATATCCCTCCAAACTTTGCTTATAATGTAGATTCCTTTCCTCAAGTTTTTGTCGTATTCCTAACTATAAACTAATTAATCGAACCTGCAGACTATGAGTATAATATCATGAATGTGATACTCGGCCAGTTTTCGTACAATCAACTAATAAACTATGGATTCGTTGTTTTCAATACACATTAGAAATGATAGCACGTAATTTAAGCCCCCCAAATATAGATTGACTTATAGTTTCAGTATTTTAAAAGGTGTTGTGTCGTAAAAAAGGAGATGTTTTGAAAAATGAGATACTTTTCTCTAACTAAAACTGCACTCGATTGCTACGCGCTGACGCGCATTAAACGAGTACGCTATTGTTTAGCAAACAAAATTGCGCCACCCGCCCTTTTGTTAAATTAGAAAGTTGTTTTACATATTTGTCGGTCAACTTTCGGACTGTTTGTGTTTGAAAACGACGGGGTTTCCGGCAAATGAGACATAATGCTGATTAAACTTTCTGCCTTTTATTTCACAAAGGTTTTTTCTTTCAATTAACATTTCCAAGACGACGGTTAAAAGCAAGCCTTTCGCAGCCAAGACGAACCTTTTTTTGCTGGTTCATGTTTGGCTCTCCCAAAGGTTTATTTCTTAAACGTTTTCGGATATCTGATACACTTTTTTTTTTACAAAATTGGAACTTGTCTGTCTAAGTGTTAAAACAAACTACAATAATTAGTCCCCTTAAAGCAAAAAGCCGGGAAAGCGGTAAAATCATTTTCCGTTCTTCATTTCCTTAACACTTTAATCAAGCGTTCCTGTTTTTTCACAAAGTTAATAGAACTTTATATCAATTGCAAAACCTTTGGATAATCGATATGCATTTTCGGGAATGAGATAGATTTTGTAATGAGATGCAAACTGACAAAGCACAAAACCAATTCATACAAAACAAACAGTTGTTTCAACTAAACTGTGTCCTCAGGTGTTAAAACGTCACATAATGTCAAAGAAAAAACTTTGTGTCATAATGCTTTTTAGTCGTGAATTTTGTCATATTTTTGGCTGAAATTAGAGAACACAGGCAGTTTCGGGTTGGACGAATACACGATGGGTATTTCTATTTTAAGAACAAACTTTCGAGAACTAAAAGAACAATCAACGACTTAAGCACTTTTTGTTTTATTTTAATGAAAGAGTCTGCCTGTTGGGCAGGTGAATATACAACAGGAAACTGAAGTGGTCCAACACAAAACAACCAGCTCGGTCTTGTTAAACCCAACCAGAAGAGTCCAATCACCAAACAAAAAAAGAAAGTTAGCTAGAGCTTTTAGGACATTCTAAGCCGGTCACTTTCCATCTGGTTGGTCCTGTCAGTCAGTTCTTAAATGGAATGCACGAGTGCTCAGAACTTGTTGTGGCCAGCAAGTCCCTGCTCATTGATTAGAGCGCTCTGTTCTCCTGCTACGGTCGACCAAAGCGCGGGAATTTGGAATGCTGTGACGGAAAAAACTGAAGCACCTGGACTTTTCCATTTAAACTGGCCAGAACCAGCTCTTTTTTTGGCCAGACAGAAAGAAAGCGAACTTAGAATATAAAGGTATAAGACTAGCAATGCCAAGGATTCGTATTGTTGCTGTACTGGCACCTGGGCCAACGTACAGATGAAACATTGCCAGGTTTTAGTTTATCGAATCTCAGGCGATATTATGTGAAACAATTTAAACTGAAAGGAGACTTTGTTCCTTAAGGTTAGTAGTCAGTTAGTGCCGAGTTGCTCTAAACCCTAGAAAACTTTGCCTAACACGAATTCTTTAGGAGGTGGGGAAAGGGGTCATTTTAACCCCTCCCTCCACCCGAATAATTGAAACGGTTGTGAGTTAGTGAGTGCCTTGGTGGCTCCTCCTAAAACGGTCTGCAATTGGTCTAGATTATAATGGAAGCGAACCCAATGGTTGAACTGCACACATTTTAGGTATCCTACTGATGATCAGTTACTGATTTGCCTTTTGTTTCAGCGACATAATAGTTGTCTGTGGAGTTTCAATTTCCAGGTTTTGGCATGCAGTTACTGAGTGTGACCTCAGAACAAACAAAAAAGGTCAACTAACCGGCTGCTGTTGGTCTGATAACAAATGTAAAATATCATAGTGGCAGCCAAGGATTTTGACTTTCGTTATTTTGGTTAACTTTGAGATACATTTTTGATAGTAGCAAGAAAACATTTTGCAGTCTAAAACCTTGAAATGACTACAAGAAAACAACTAATCGCAAGTTTTCATTTCAAAAAGTTAACAACTTTTGTGGTTTACCATGATGATACCATCAAAGTTAAGGCCATCTAATTATCATCAAACGATTTGACAACTGCCAAGGAATAGAAGTGCAAACGATTTTGGCAATTAGTCAAACGTCACAATATTGATTCTCACAAAACTGAATGGGGGTGTTATACTGACTCCCCCTAAAATTTTCTAGAGTTAACAAAAATTCTTTTGTTAAAGGAAGCTTTTTAAAATATTTTCGCGTAACTTACATGTTTTAAAGTGTTTAAGACAATTTCATCAAATTTTAGACATAGAGAGAGTATCAAGAATGTTAAATTGAAAAGCGATTTAACCCTATACCCAGGTCGGTATATTTTGGCGCTAGGAAAACCGGAGTGGGGGCCGGGGAAGCGATTATCTTTCCCTTCCCCACCACCATTGATAGTTCCACCCTTATTACTCATATTCATTAAAAAACTTGGCGAGTTGCTAACCAGCTCATGATCTCCCGGCAAAATTTTGCTCCAAGTGGTGCCAAGCTGCTGATGATATTATAATGACGCCACAGCATAGCCTTTTAGCCTATTTTTCTCATTATCTGTTTCTTTTAGACTTTAAAAAAAATTGAACGACGTCGAAAAAGTTAACATGTTTTAGAACTTTTGGTAATCAAGTTTTTTCGTCATCATGACTTCATAATAAGATCGTCATTTAAAAAATTTTCCAAACTTTTGTATCACATTTTGAAGTAGACTTGTGCTTTATAGCTGTATGGCATTTCTTAACAATTGCCAATTAGAAGACGCATGTATTAAAAACGAAAGAAAAATGGAAAACAAAATACTTTCTTTGAGATGCCGCAATTTAGTGCATTGCACCAACTATATGTCTTCAAAGTGCTGTCATTTAGTCTTCTGTTCTAAACAGACACAAAAGAAGTTTATTCATCCAAATATTTATGCTTGAAAAGAAGTTGCTACAGTTTGAAAGCATCAAAGTAATCGATCTTTATTAAAGCACAACTGGTTACCATGGCAACAACTTAAAACCCATATAACTCTTTAGTATATATTAACTAAATATATACTAATATACTTGTAGTATAACCATAAGAGTTAGCACAATACGTTTAAATATTAACTAACGACAAATATCAGATATTCTTGTAGAAATGGGCTCAAAGCAAAACCAAAACATCAGCGCACTGTATACCAAATTTGACAAAACCAGCAATAAATAGAAAATATGAAAGTCAAAAACGACTACAAGACCATGTTTCAAGCCTCCATTTTCAATTAA
This sequence comes from Parazoanthus darwini, assembly GCA_025403605.1. Classification (NCBI taxonomy): domain Eukaryota; kingdom Metazoa; phylum Cnidaria; class Anthozoa; order Zoantharia; family Parazoanthidae; genus Parazoanthus; species Parazoanthus darwini. The sequence continues at coordinate 11,744 of JAOBYF010357759.1, forward strand.
TTGTCTAAAAACAAAAATTGGAAAAGTGACGTCTCATTTTACGGTTGCCATGGCAAGGGTTTGATATACATCGCTTTCAAATTTATGTGATCGTTTTTGCTATAAAACTTGACGAAAAGTCACAAAATATTGTGTCATTATCTTCATCCAAAAAGGAAAATCGCATGAACCCAATTTGTGGGAGGAGGGGGTGGGGAGGGGGCAGACGGGGTTGCCCCTGGCCTGGGTAAAAGTTAAGAAACTTTCTTAGTGGTTAATATAAAAGCATAATATTATCAGTAAGAAGGAAAAACCCAAAGCATTAATTTCACTTTTAAGTTAGACTGACGTCGATTCAAATTCAATTGCGTGAAACATTGAAAAAAGTGCATGTTGGGAGCTCTGCCTGTAGATCGATGGTGAATATATCTGAGCATTCGCGAAATGCATAATTTGTCAGTTTAAATAAACTTCAAAAATAAGTCGATAATTGTAAATAGTCTGAACGGCCTCAACCAAACGACAAAAGTTGCTTTTTTATCCAGCAAATTGTTTTAGTCGATTTGTTGTGAACTCTTCTTTTAATTATTAGCTTGAATTTTTTATATAAAGGATATATTCTTATTCTAAACACGCTTTGCGATACGGTTTTGTTATAAATTACTTAAAAACCCTTAGCCGTTTATGGGAAGCGTTGCACCAGTTTGTAACGAAAATTGTTGTACCAGTAGTCCCTTTATTGAGACATCTTTTCATTTTATTACTTTGTTTAGTTATTGGTAAAGGATTATCTGGAACTTTTCGTGAAAATTCGGGAAGTTCCCAATAATCTTCCATCTCAAACCAAGCAAACTGAATAGCAGAAACGAGCTTGACTCCACGTGCCAACACAGACAAAAGAACCTATGATATAAGCATTAACTTTCTAGAACAACTTGTAAGTCATTGTTATCATTTTACATCTTTAGGATTTCTAGTACTAGGACTGTTACCATAAGCGTGAAACTCCTGCCCCTACACCCGGCCCCTATCTCTATCCCACCCCTGCTATTGCCCCTAACTCTGCTCCTATATTTACGACTGTCCATACTCCTACTCCAACCATGCCGCTGCCCCTATCTATCCTTTGCCATTATCTCGGTCCATATCAGTCCTGACCCCCACCCCTGTTTCTTGATACTAACCTTTTGTTACACTACCTCTGTTCTTCATTTCTGTTTTGTAAACGATTCTCGAATGTGGTTACTTATCTTCACTTCATCTATCATTCAGTTTCAGTTCCACTGACAACTACAGATCGCACCACTAATCAATTTAACAAAGATTTCCCTGAAGCGATTTACAACCGTCAAGAGAGGGTCTGGGACGCAAAAAATGAACAATACGATTTTTAATGTTACCAGCAGGGGCTCGAGCAAACCTTGGGAACAGTCAAAGGAAGGCATACTATTGTTTGTGATGTTGAGTGTCATGGCCGCCCTGGCTTGTATCGCCAACGGAACTGTTGTGTTTCTCTTCCTCAAGAAGCCACGGCTGCGCACTGCACCCAACTACTTCCTCTTCAGTCTTTCCATCAGTGACCTGAGCGCTGGACTCTTGCTTATTCCGCTGGGTCTTGCGAGATTTTTGAAAAGCTCATTTGGCCTTCAATCAGCTTTCTTCTTTATGGAAGGGTTTATATCTATTTCAACAGCCTATCACGTAACTTTGACGACACTAGATAGATTCTTTGCAATCGTGTTCCCCCTGAAACACTTCATACTGACAAAGAAGACTGCGAAAACGATAGTTGTGTCTCTGTGGGTAGTAGCCATGTCCCTTGCAAGCATTCAGTTGCACTGGCACCTTACAGAAGATATAAAAGTTATTAGAAAACACACACAGTGGTGGAACATCTTTCGTTTTGTGGTAGTCTTTGTGCTCCCGTATCCAATCATGATTTATGCATTTATAAGAATATTCATAGTAATATTCAAGGGCAGGGACAAAAGGTTAAATGAATTAATTTGTCGCAGCAGCAGGAGCTTACAGCAACGAAAAAGTGAGGTAAAACCTGTTGTTCTGTTCCTATTGATGGCACTGCTGTTTGCCGCATGTTGGCTTCCTTGGGTCATGACCGCTCTTGCATCTCTTAAATTGTCTAACGCAGAATATCTCTCAGTTCTAACTATTCACTTTCTAACTCCTATCACAAACCCTTTGCTTTACACGTTTCTTAAACATGACTTCAAAAATGCACTTAAAGAAACGCTACACTGCCTACCCAAGAATCATCGTAAGAAAGCTCCGCATTTGAGACAAGCTGAGGAAGTGCAGTCACCACAAACAAATGGAGCTCCATTGCATGAAACGACTGTGTGATTTACCTTGAACTGAGACGTTTTTTAAAAACCGTTTTTAAAATGAACAATGCGGAGAAAAGAAAGATGTATGAGCCAAGTAGCCAAACTGGGGAGCCAATCGATTTTGCAACAAGCTGTCCGTGTACAAGTTAATAAAAGAAACAACCATTAGAAGCTTTAAGATGTGAGTACCGGACTAAACACCTCAGTACCGCCAGATATTGTGATAATTCAATCGTCTATCGCTGGTGTAGTTTGCTCACCTCTCCTCATAAGCAAGGGGAGTTGTACTAATCCCTTTCTTGATTTAAACAATGAGATATGGATTGCCTTTTAAACTTTATTTCTATACAGTTACATCTGTTAGTAATCGAAAATAAAATTTAACTTAAACTAACTCTAACTGTTAACAGTAATGCATAATTAAAACATTTTCAGTGACCAAACAGCTTGCTGTTGGTACAAAAATAAGAAAATGTAGCCGCTTTCATACATGTATGTCTTAACTTGAAGCCACCCAATACTCTGAATAAAAAGTAGGTACCGGTACACGTTTCTTTTGATGTAAGAACCAGTAAATTCGCCCGAGGCTCATTGTTCTTAATTTTTTTGCGATTTGAGCCTCAAAATGTTCTTATTTCTATATGTGGTTCAAATCGAATAAAAACTAAGCTTGAAGTATTGCAATACATGTATTGAAAAATGAAATCTTTGGCGGGTGTATTTATTTTTGATGAATTTATCCCCGCGGATTTATCATGGATTTGCTAAGTTCCAGTGATTATCCCACGATTTATATTAGTTTCACATTCAAACCCTTATGAATCAATGACAATGATTATCAGAGAAACACTGCCAATCATTTTTTGTTTATTCTGTGTTGTTAAGTTAAAGATCAAGGCTCGTAATAGATTAAAAACAAAATTAGCTATCAAGCCCGAGCCTTAGGTTGATCTTAGTTTTTTCTTAACTTTTGGCCGATCTGAATCTTGTCGTTCTTATAAAGTTCTTTTTATATGTAAAAAACGTGTACTGTACCAAAGTATATGTAATATTTCAAATGGTAGCATAAGTTAAGCTTTCAGAGATTTGCATGGAAAACCTTCGTTGGAGCACGAATTCACTTGACTTAAAAGTTGTAAACTGAAATAAAACTTCTGCGTTCCCAAGGGAACAAAGAAAATCTTCATGAAAGCTGAAAAATCCTAAACTTCTGTAATTGAATTTTTCCCTCGCCAATTTTTGGTTTTAAAGCTGTTACCTTTCTAGTATATTGTCCCTGCCTATGAACGCTGCACAGAAACTGTCAAAACTGTGTTCAGCCACCTAAAATGTCGCTTTACCTTCTGGGAGATTGAAGACAGTGCACACTGGTTGGTACGGAGCCCTATAAGGGACCCGCAAACGTTTTGTTGTTTAAACAGATGCAAATGTCGAAAACATCAAAGTTTTTAATGTAGAGAACATTAACTGAAATTTTTAATGTAGAAAACTTTTAATGTTTTCAATGTCGAAAACATTAAAGTTGCGAATGTCGAAAACATTAAAGTTATGGGCCAACTGGCAGCTTGCCGGCTGTAGTAGTTTCATTTGCCATTTTGTTGCCATTGCAGACCATTTGGCTCACAGGCTCGCTGCATAAAGATGGGGGCTTTATCGAATGTTGTCTCTTCCATTATATATAGAGGTCATAACTGCGAAATGGAAATCTGATTTCGAAATATTTGTTGTCTGTTTATTTTTGTTTCAAATTTTGATATCGAAGGATCACCACTTCCCCTTAATTCCTCTTCCACCACCTCTACGATTTCATTTATTGATTTAAGCCATTTTGAGACCGACGTCTGCACCCAGTCTCCTTAGAATTCGTTTCACTTGCCGAAGGCTGATAGCTATACGATGCACACTATAAAGAAACAATGTACAATTTCTGGAGCACTGAGTCCAACTTTAAAAGTAAAATAAATGAGAACGAAGATGATTTATTTTATAAGCACTGCGAGACAGAGTGGACGGAACCAGGACTACGTGAAGTGATAAAACAAAGAATCAGAGACGCATTTTGTACCTCTGTAATCTATTAAAGATTAATTTTCTCGCTCGAAGCCGTTATTACACGTGCAGTGAGCCTGCGAGCCAAATTGTCTGCAATGTTTTCGACATTCGCAACTTTAATGTTTGCGTGTCCCTTACGGTGTTCCGTATACTCGGCTTTGCAGGTGAAATTTTCCGATCGCGTGGAGCTAGGAAAACACATAAGGTTTAATAATGAGCCTATTAAAATTCTATTTGGATACTACTGACTATTAAGGAACACTTCGTTGGAAATAGAGCGCTTCTATTAAAAGTAACAATGAAGTGATGAATAAAACGAATCTAAACACATTCTGAGATAATCGCTAACTAAAATATAGCTAGCATTTGTTTTTTTCAAGTAATCGGGATCGTACGAAGCTTTAGACATTTAGGGAGGGGTGGGGAGGGCAAACAAATTTTGAGACTGTAAAAATTTATTTCTGGCGTTTTTGAAGAAAAATATATGAA
>JAOBYF010358870.1:0-16605 GCA_025403605.1 Parazoanthus darwini
GAGGTGCTCAACTCGCCGAGTTACGAGATTTTGAAAATTTTGGGTGAAATTGGTGCGCACAGCACAGAATTGGTGAACCCTATTTCACAGTTTCTTCCGGTGTGATGGAGAGGACATGTGCAAGTATATTGTCGATGGTCACCAGTCTCTTCACAGACTCCTCCGTTTTGACAGGGAACACCTTTACAAGGCCCAAAGAACACCTACAAACCAATCATATTTTCAAAATCAAGCATTATTAGGACACATATAATAAAAGTTTCCTTTCAAAAAGTTTTTACTTTAAGTGTTTGTCAGCTGGTTTAGAATTACAAACTTATAACACGATTGAATGAATTAACTATGGGTTCGGAGTCGTACTTTCTGGTTTTTATCCACTTCTTTTGGATTAACAATCAAAATTCAACTGACAACGCTGGTTCAGAATTAAGATTACTACTACCACAATAAGGCAGAAATTTTCATTTGGTGGTCGCATTTTGGGTGAAATTGTCTCCCCTTCAACTAACAATTTAAGATACGTTAGGTTATGTTAAGTAAGGTTATTCTTTCTTTTTCAAACTAGCTTGTCACACTTGTTATTTCGTGTAGGTGTTTTTTTTGTAAAAACAAATTTTTAGGAAATGCTATTGTGTCTTATTCATGATATTTTCGAAGACGTATTCTAACCTTTGCTACAGCGGCAAAATCATAGTATTCAAATCCTTTTTTTGCAGCAAAATCTACAGGTTCCGTTTCTTTAGTAGCGCTGTTCAGATAACATGAATATGGGGGTTTCTCTCTCCTCCTCAGGGTCACTGATTTGCAACCTTCTACTCGCAAACACTGCTGACCGCACTCTGTCGATGACCAAACCTTCCTTTTGGTTATCACGTGGTCAAGTAGTGCAAACCCTGTTAGGGTAAGAATGAATATTACGTAAAATTGACAAAGTTTTAAAACAGCCAAGCGGTAAGTTTTTAGGCCTGTATTTTGTGTTTTTCACTTGATGTATAAATTACTATTTGACCTGAATAATCCCCTTTCCATTAGGCTGTCTCATTAATAAGCCCCTCCAGTTGTAGGCCTGGAATTGATTAAGCCTTAGTGGGCTTAATAGAAAGTTTACGGTGTTTAGTTGATTGTCTAAGACTTTAGGAAGACTGTTCAAAAGGTGTGTCTATACATTAGAAAGACTGTTAGAAAGGCGTGTCTAGAAAGTTATATCCTAGATCTGTAATTTTGTCATACTCAGATGAGTGAGCTGTGGTCGAGTTCCCTAGCTCTTACAGTTATCAAACAACGGCGTGAACGACAACTTCAAAATATAACTGGCTAAGTGACGCTAAAAATAACTGGAGGCGCCCCTCCCCCCGAATGGCAGTAATCGTACAAATGTTTATAGCGACAAAGCACATAAAGCCTCGACATGGAGTGAAAACTAGAAATAAATAATAAGGTCCACCGAGAATGAATCCTGTTTCAGACGCTTCCCCGCCGCTTCCACAGATCGAATGAAAAGAGGACTGGATAATGCATTGTTAACATGCAAAGAAAGCTATATGATACAATTGAAGTTAAACTTGCACTGCTCGTAATCTAATAAAAATACGCTACTGGCGGCAATTAAATGATATCACACTTTAAAAATTAAAAACCAGAATTACTTATGCTACTCAGTAAAACTTCATTTTAATATTAAACAATTTCGTATTTGAGCCTGTACATATATGATTCCTATTAAGCTTGAAAAAAATGTTGCACTTTTCCTAAAAGCTGAAATTTTGCAATATCCGCGATGGCATCGCCACTGTAATGAGGTGGCGGTCATGCTGTTAAATGGCTGTTGCCTTAGCAAAAGTTCTTGTAAATAGTTTGCTAACCCAGGCCTAGGAACTGATTGCTTGCCGAAGGGCAAGTTGTTATATGTAACCAATTAAAAAGCCTATTGGGAAGGTGTCTGACTGTTAGTAAGAATGGCTTGCTCGTCCTGCAGTAGTGCTAAAAATCTTTTAGAAACTCTGTAAGTTGTTTTGCAACTTCGTCAAAGAACGATGCAGGAATACAAAGGCACTGTTTAAGACAAGTTCATTTTCATAAGAACCAGTAAGATTGGCCGAGGCTCATTGTTCTTAATTTTTTGGCGATTTGAGCCTCGAACTGTTCTTAATTTGTTCTTACATGTATTTTTATATGTGGTTCAAATCAAATAAAATCTAAGTCTAAAGTATTGGAAAACGACTTGCTTGGCAGATGCATTTTTGATCAAGTCATTTTCCCGAGACGATTTTAGTAATTATTCTGGGTTAGTATCATCTTGATAATAAAATTAGCTATCGAGCCCGAGCCCCGTCTTGTTCTTAAATTGTTCTTTGATTTTGGCCAATCTGAGCCTCACTGTTCTTATAAATTTATACTTATAAAACCAAAAGCGTGTATACCTTACAAGTCATACTTGCTAACTGTTACTTATTATTCGTTTATTCAAAACTAGCATTTGCAGAAATTCTAATTTCGATAACTTTGGAGCAACAGTGCTAGTCTTCTTTTTTCTGGAAAGGCGACTTGTTAGAGTGAAATGATTAAATTAAGTTTGAGTCTGTCAAATGTTTTTAGGTTGCACGTGATTTCAAAATTTGTGGGCGGGGTTTTGGGTAAATCAGCGACAAAGGCTGACAAAATCGTGTTATTTAAATGAAGCATGCAGCTAAAGCTTACCGAAAAGATTTCGGAACTCTTAATCTTTCCATAACAATAACTAAATGGAGGGATTTGCGGAAAAAAGCGTTACATTTTGGCATTCAGCTGAAACTGAAAGAAGTAGAAACTAATATAAGTCTTATTATTTCTTACAGTTTTTAACAAATATTAGTCGGTAAAATCTTTGATAAATTTTGGAATAAAATGAAAACAACCGTTGCTGATAAAAATAAAATAAAGTCTATTCTTAAAAAAATTACTGGTCTCAGGGAGCAAAAAATAAGTCACTCGAACATTCGAATAAGATATTTCGGTCGCTGTGTGGTGTGAAATTACAGGCGAACTGAGCACCCGAAATTAAAACTGATACGCCTCTTAGTTTAATTGAGAAATATCCTGGCTCTATTCTCAAGCTTATTGCAAATGCTTTCGTTATATTTATTTTGAAGCTAATTAGCGAAAATTTTCGCGAATAAAACTTCTTCATATTGGAAAATACATCGCAAATATTGTAATCTTTTGTTCGAATGTAGCGATGGTAAAAAATGCTAGCTGAATAGTTGGAAATCAGAAGCTGTAATTTCAAAATGACACTGTTTAGAAACGAAGATCTGTGGTTTTCCGAGCTCAAAGCCAGGTTCTTCGCAGCTGGAAAGTTTAATTAGTTTTTTGTTGACACATCATGCAGCCAATAGATAGGGCAAAAATCTGAAGGAAAGTTTGGTTTACTTGATGTATATCTTTCTTAATAACTAGCGAGAATTATGGTACAAACTATTTTGATAAGTATAACTTCTTTTGTTAAATATTTAAATCAACTAGTAACAAAACGAAACTGATTATCCCTTTTTAGTTTTTGAAATAATTGTTACACGACATAACGAAAAAAATCAGAACCTTTTGTTCAAAAGGCTCATTCGTGCTTTGCAAAACTCTCAACTATATTTCAATTTTATTTCTTAATTTTGTCTTTTATTATTACATTTTTTCGAAATGCAAGCAGATGAGTGTTGTTTATCAACATATACGCAAGGTTTTGCGATTAGAATGAAAACGATTAGAGAATTAATGTATACCTACCTTCCTGTCTGTCAAGCAAGACTCCATTTCGTGTTGAGCGAGAGATGTTTCGACAAGAACAGCACAGGAAAAAATTGAAGATTGTTATCCACAATAGCAGCTGCGTCATCTTGGCCAGAGGTTCAGGTACGTGTTTGCACGTTTTGTGACAAAATGTCTTTTCCAAAGCAATATCGTTTTGCTACTTCAATTCAAACACACGCAATGAAGTGACTATAGTTTAGCACAAAATGGGCAGCTGGAATTCGCTTGCGGGTTCTCGACTATATTCGATTTCAATTGTTGTATTTTATAAATCACACTGAAATATTCATTTGAATTCCACCTGTTTTTGTTGCAACAGCATAACTAGTTTTCATTGAGAAGAATTCCTTTGTTCAAGGTGGAATACTATAGCTACCAGCAGTATATTATTACTTACTTTGGTTACCTTGGCAATAACAAAAGATTTATGTATGAAAGGCCTGTTTAAAATTTTTTAAGCGTATAATATAGAGAAATTAACTTGTGCGGTAAGATCAGAGTATTTTTTTCCCATTTTAACATCTAAAGGAAATATGTTAGATACATATCCAGCAATTTATGTAATTATGATATTTAAGATAGGAACTCAAAGTCTTTTAGTATACTTAAGCTTTTGCCAATGAAAATGGGATTTTTCATTAAAAATTTTTTTTTAAATATATGTTTGGCACCTTTTTATCATTTTGAAATACTGAGGTGGGGACGACGTTTACTCTGTTTTATATCAATAAAAATATATGGTTTACAGCTCATTTCCCTTGCAATTCAGTTACCATTATGAATAGTTTCCAATAAGCAACCGCAGTGATTAGCCGATGCTGAAAAATTGTTTGAAAAACTCAATAAGGCCTTGAAAACCTACAGAAAAATCGCCTCTTTAAAATTATCGTGATTTTTATAATGAATTCTTATAGCGAATTGGAGGTATACTTTTTAAGCGAGCAGATCGTTCAACTACGCTAAAACCCTCTCAATAATTTATGAAAAGCTGCACCTATCATATACTGTAAATATATATCATCAAAAACAATTATATCTTGGAAATTTGTTTCATTATTGATAAGTCTGACTCTAAAGAACCTGCTCTTTTTGGTTTAGTATTGGAAAAAAGCAAACTCGGTATCACGCGGCAGTTTGCATAATTTGCTGCATTGGCAATTATGTTGACAGTTTTGGAGAAGTTTTTTTTTAAAGTGCTTCACGTGCAAATTGACGGATTGAACGCTGTCATCGATGTTAGCCAAACAGATAGTATTCATCAAAATTCAGAGCAGCTAAACGACGCTAAGTACTTTGAGTTAAGAAGGTGCAAATAATGTGCTAGCAACTTTATTCACTAAAGAGACAACAAATGTTATTTGGAAAACATTTCACATGCAGGCAATCTATTTTAGCATAAACATAGCCCTGCATTTCAATTTGTTACAATCTAATGGTATAATTGAAATTCGAGAAGCGTCTTTAGTTTATTTATAGTCCTATAAAATCTAAATTGCTATACATTTTATAAAGATAGCGCTAATGCTTTCTATATTACTGTCTTTACTTTCCAAGATATTAGCCACTAGCAGTAGGTTTCACGTTTAGTTACTTACACCAGCCATTTTAATAACCCTCTTTTTACTGGAATAAGAGCCAACACAAAACAATACACTGAAACTTCAGTCTTAAGTGGTGTTAAATTTTGTTGCTTTACGTTTTGGCTCAGTAGACAAGAATTTGTAAACCATGTGTCTGTAAGTCAGAGTGAGCTGGGTACCGCTGCATTTGTTTGTTTAAATCTTGTATTTTCATTGGCTTTATTGTTCTCCATAGCTCTTCCTTTTGCCATCAAACTGAATCGTCTGTCACTTTTTAAATATCCCTTAAATTCAGTGGTGTTTTTAATGTGATAATATTTTTTTAACTGCGAGTTACAGTCTTGCTGAATATGAACAGTAAACGAAGTCCAATTTTTTACTTAAAACAAACCTCCGATCTTTTGTGTCTGCGGAAAAGTATTTAAAATGTCAATCCATTTTAGAAGTGGTTTCAGACGAAGATCATCTTTTCGAGCAATTGGTGCTGCATACTTCGTATAATGAACTCCGACTGGATCAGCCTCAAACGTTACGTGAATTTCTGAGTTACTTTTTTCATAATGTATTCATACGTAAAACGTGACGGGAAAAATGTTATTTTTGTACTTTATAATACTAATCATCAGCCCCGCGATTCGCCCGAGGCACCTTGAGGCGTTTAATCTTGCCGATAACGTTTTGTTCCTTTTTCTCTCTATATAATCGTAAGCTTGAAGATCTTCGAATACTGACTCGCGTTTTCTTTCAATGTTTACATTGAGCATGCAAACAATTTCAACTTTGGCGTTGCCATTATCTTAAAGTTGTGTAAATGTGCCAACTTAATCGCAAATTTGCTTTGATTCGTTGTTTTGCTCCAAGAGATTCTGAAAAGACGTTGTTTCCTCTGTTAATATTTCGTTTACCAAATATGTGTTCTTGTCGTACCTAGCCGTGGGACTAAGCAGCAAGGTTCGATTGAAACCAAACATCTGTCTTTTACAATCTGCTCGCTAAGCCTGAAAAGCTTCCAAAACAAAGTTTGTTTGGAAAACCAAACAATTGAAAGTTGACTTGTTATACCTGGCTCTTGTTGCTATAGAAACCGGAAGGTTTGAAATACTTTTCTTTGCAAAAATGGACACTTCAACTAACTGCAAACCAAGGTCTACGAACTGATTCGAAAAATTTCTTTGGAAGCCAGTTCCCAAGTTAGGTTCATGCAACCAAGTTCATGAAGTTCATGAAGCTTCTTTATAGACACACTATACGACTATGCGAAAGATGTCGATGTCTTATTCACTTAACTTTTGTATAAGGTATAACAAGTTGTGTTGAATATAAGATATCAGTTGTTCGCTATCATAAGGCGGTGTTAAAATGATACCGGATCGAGTTTCATTCCGGTGCGATCTCATCCCGTTTCCAGCGTTACGGCGCGTTCACACTAGAGACGCAAACATAAACGCAAGCGCAGACGCAGTCATAGATAGCTGCAGAATGAAGAATATAAAACCTGATTTCAACTTATTTCTAGCACATGTCGAAAGGGTTCAATCAATAGAACTAAGCATTGCACAAAGTAGAGGAGCTTTACTATTTTATTATAACAAATGGATGGCTGTGAAAGCACAAGCAAAGCAAGAAGAGCAGACAATGTAATGGTTCCTTAATTTACACTTGTTTGTATTCGTTTTGTTTTTGTTTTTTATCATATTCTTTGTATAACTTGTAATTTATTATTGTGTAATATAGTGTGTCAAAAAGGTTATTAAAAAAACTTGATCCTGTTGAACTACTGTGCGTAAGATGGTTTTCCTTCTGTCTGCTAGCACGTTTGAGGTAATTTGTAGTAAGTATTCAGCAAAAAGATTGGTCTCCAGGTTTTGAGTAACTGCTGACCACTGTTCGTTTTGGCAAGTAAAGTAACTGTAGATCGCTTCTGTGATGGGGAGCACTTTCTCAATTAGACTTCAGAACACTTCAGATTTTAATCTTGGAAAACTTTCTTGATAATCAACGTATATAATATAACATTTTGCAACAAAATATCAACACTGAATTATCTAATATTCATTCTTGGCTTTGCTCTAACAAGCTTTCACTTACGAAGAATAACCTAATTTTGTTATATTCCATCAACCACAAAAAAAGAAACTATTTTAACTTCAAGTGGTAAAAATAAAACACGAAATCTGTATTAAATATCTTGGCATTTACATTGATGCTTATCTATCTTGGAAACCTCATGTCGAGTACATAAAAAAGCTAGAAGAAGTTTTGGTATTCGTTCAGAAATTTGGCTTTATGTTGACACTGCTTCCTTCATACTAATTTATTACGCTCTTACTCATCCATTTCTGACAAAGGAATAATTGGTCGGGGCAATACCTATAAAGCCACCCTCCATGGCCAGCTTCTTTTAGTCCTACAGAAAAAGGCCATGCGCGTAATATTTGATGAACATTCAAGCCCTTTATTCCGGGCTCTCAATGTTCTCGAACTTCATGATCTTGTAAATTTCATCTGGCATTTTTTATGTTTAAGTTTTATAATCGGTTATTACCTCCAGTTCTTTTTACCACAAATAGCAAAATACACACTAATAACATTAGATATAGAGCAAATCTGTCTTGTTATCTTCTAAAAGCAAGAATAAATTATGGAAAACTCAACATTCAGTTTCAAGGATCAAAACTTTCGAATACAAGTGAGAAATCTGTTAAATCTGCCAGATACGAACAGAGAAACTTGATCCACATCTTCTGTAATCCACGTTCGGTTGAAGTTATGGGCAAAAATAACCTATTATATATCACGTTTATTGAATTAACAAAAACGTTCTCTTCCAATCGTAAATATTGGGCTATCTTTTGTGAAACGTAGGCAGTTGTTGTGTTGTCAAGACGTAATATTAGATCAAGTCCCCGGCATGCACTCGGGGTGCAAGAATACCGCTGACCAGAAATACATGACATCTCCCCTCTTAAGGAAAACAATAAAAAAAAGTTTGACGCTATAGCAGTTTTAAGAACAAATAAAAAACAAATGGTTCACAAACATGGTGCATGGCCCTACAGGTTCAGTTTTTTAGGATTGCAGATTGTTCTACCTCTCTTTGTTACGTACGGCTCAACTGATTGAGGTACGTGTATTTCCACATTGGTTGTTTCTGTGACCCCTTCCTGATAATCTCTTTGTTGGGCAGCGTCTTCTGCTCTCTGATCACAAGACCAAGTTTCATCACCTTGAACACAATTTGTAGTGGCTGCTTGAGCCGAGGGATTAGGTTGTGGCGGATAATCTTCAGATGTTGGGTCTGGGCAATATAGCTCTTCTGTGTTGGCTGCGCGAGTTGAATGGCGCAACTGCTTGCGATGGCGTTGGTACCAAGGTCACCGGCTTGCACAATGTAGTTACGTGGATTTTTGTAATGACTGATTACAACTCCAGCGCTCCACTTCCTCGAGCCTGGAAGGGGTTTCATTCTCACTTGATCTCCTGGATACAAGGTAAGCAGCTCACCTGCAGATCCTCTATCATGCTACATGTAGAATTTCTGCTTATTTCTTTGCTTATTAAAATTTGATGCTCTACGAGGTGTTTGAGATTGTGCGCTACAGTGCAAGCAATTCTTGTGAGGCAAGCAACTTGTTCCGAGGTTTTCTACCTATCAGGAGTTCAGCTGGAGACAGATTGATTCCTTCTAGTGGTGTTGTTCTGGAGTCAAGCAAGGCTAGTTGTCTGTTCAGGGCTTTTCAAACTAAGCGTTCGACTGTCCGAACTGCTCGCTCAGCCTCACCGTTGGTATTGGGGCAGTAGGGGTTTGAGGTCCTGGGCGTAATTCCGTACTCCCTGCAGAACCTAGCAAACTCTTCAGATGTGTCATATGGTCCTGAGCCACTGCGAATAACTTTGGGTGTTCCATATCTTGCAAACTGAGCTTTAAGAGTTTCAAGTGTTGTCTTACTTCTCTGGTCTGAGAGTTGATCGACTTCGATAAACTTTCAAATTCAGAGATCCATGCCTACGTTAAAGTATGGCAACTGCGGAACTTGCATCAATGGCTCAGAGGGCTGTTTCCTCTGAAATTCAACACACTTGGTGCAGTTTTTTACAGTCTCCTTAAGGCCAAATAAAGTAATATAGTTGGTTAGCATCCCCGCCCGACCACTGAAAACGCTCCCGACCAAGAAAAAATTTTATTTTCATTTCCATACATTTCCTTTATAAAAAAATCATTTAATGGTCCCGACCATATCGAGGACATACACAAGTTTTCTTCAAAAGCATATTTAGCTTAAGACTGATCGAAGACTGACCTTTTACTTGACTTGAAAACTGAACATTTTCGTGATCTACTGGAATAAATATGCAGAGACAGTCCCGATAAATGACTTTAACTAAAATTCTAAGTTTCTTTACTTGGACAAAGAGTGAATATCAAATAAAAAAACAAAATAAAATAAAAATAAAAACCGCCCGCCCGACCATGAATTTTCAGCAGAAAGGATGCTAACCAACTAATTTATTTTATTTGGCCTAATATCCGAGTTCATAGCTGGGCAATATAACACTTGACCATACCTAATTGTGATTCATGGATTATGCTGAGCATATGTCTTTGAAGACTTGGCTGAACCACTATTCTCATTCACTGATAAATAACACTGTCAGAAATAGCCTGCGTGCAGACGGTCGGTCATTTCAATTTAACTGTTGTTACTAGCGTCTGCGAATCAGAGAGCATATCCGTGTTCTGTAATTATGCAATTTATCATGACGTGTGTTGTGTACAAAAACCTGAGGAGAGCCACCTTTTGACCTTTGGTTTTGAATTTCACAATATTACGATTTCCAAGTCGATTTCAAACTCGCAAAACACTGTTCGCTTTTGGAGGTGTCGACTTCAAACTCTGAATATGCTATTTCGCTTTTGATCTTCGAATCGAAAGTGAAGATTATAACCTCTGAATCTTTACTTTCGATTCGAAGATCAAAAGCGAAATAGCATATTCAGAGTTTGAAGTCGACACCTTTGAACGCTGAATTAGAAAAATCGATTTCAAACTGTGAAATTGCGGTTTCCGGTATTTGTTTTTGAACTCCGAGTGAAGCCGTGTTTCGATTTCAAAATCGCGGTCGCGACAGGACTTGAAAGGATCGTGGAAATTGCGACAACCGGGAATTTCTCGACCACTAGTTTGTCTAGTTTTATATTCGTTTTTCTTCTTTCGGAAACACGAATGCTGCCCCTCATAATTATCAAATAGTTAAAAACTAAAATTTTTCTTGACGAGTCGGTAAGTGACCAGACAACATGTCCGGTCATCCAAAGATTTGTCCGGTCAATACCCAATTCTGACCGGACATTGTCTGTTGACTGGCCGTTATTTGCAGCCCTGAAGTTTTCTGCTGGAGATTTAGCAAAAGAACTATCTAAAGAAATAACAACTTGTCTGATTTCAGTATTTAAGATAAAAAATAAGGTTAATATATATATATATATATAATAGTTACCGCTTCTGAAAAGTCCAGCACTCTCGAAAAATTTTTTCTGCCCACGTATTCAGAATTATATATATTATATATGTATATAAGAATTATAATAATTAAAAACTAGTACTATAGCTACTATTACAAATAACTACTACTGCTAATTACTATAATGGTACTATAACATGTACTGCTATTACTACAGCTGCTGTTTACTATTGATGATTAAATAAAGATCTGTTTTGAAACCTTTTTTTGTTGCTTGGTTTGGCAACTTTCAGGTTACATTTAGTTTTGTTATATTGATCTGCGAGCCAGAAATCACATTTTTTGCATGAAGACAAACTTTTGATTGTAAGCGTAATGTTTTGTACTGGATTATTTTTTTGGAAAAACTGGGAGATTTACCTGTACAGTAGGTCCTTCTACGTGTGACTGTAAGCAAAGGGAAAAACAACCTGGAGTCTCCTGCTGAAACTGGAAGGGTTGGCAGTCTCCTGACAAAGGACTTAAATCTCCCTATTTTTCCAGAAAAAAACTCTAGTTCTTGATAAATCAGAAACTATTTTGTTTTCATAATTAACTTGTAGGTTTAGAGATGTTTGGGAGCAAAAAGCTTAAATAATTTTAAAGTTTTCATGAGCCACCCTTCCCAAGAGAGTATCTTTCTCATGGTCTGTTTTGGCTGTGTGACAGTTTGCCTTTTCTAAGTGATAAATCAAGCACACTATTGCTCTAAAAATTGATCAAAAAAACTTTTTCACCCCAAATTTTTTTGTTATTATACATTTTATACAACTTAAACTTTAAAAGAATGAGTTGAAACAACTTAGAATCAATGTTCAAATCTCAGATTGCTGGCCAGTGCAGGTAAGTGACAGCTAGATATACACATTCATATAATTATTAATATGTGATTTTTTTTATAAATATGACGTAAATTTGTAAAATACTGAAATACATGTAGAGTCTGTTCAAATTGTCAATTTTTTTTTCAGATTGCTGATGGTGTGAATGGCATTGTTATTGGTAAACTTGGAAGCTTTGAAACACCTTTGGTCCTTGTCGGTGGGAATTGTTCCATTCAAGGATTTGACTTTGAAGGGAATGATGAGTTCTGGACAGTGAGTAAAAATAGTTATTATCGTCCCTAACTAATTGCTAAGTGTCGTACACAATAACAACTGTTTGCCAAGTGTTATACAGAATCATATTACATTTGCAAAATAGCTGCTAGGCTACATGGAGGCTATTTATAGCAGGCAGCAAATTCAGTCGCACATTTGACCAAAGTAAATACATGTACTTCCAAGGTCGGGAAATTGACCATTTTTTTTCCAAAAAAGGTCGAATACCTGGGGTTTGCCGTGGGAGGGGGGAAGGGGGATATTCATATTTGGATTTGTCTCATGCATAATATGTACAAGACATATCAAGGTGTACACCTACCAAAATAAAAATTGCGAATGATTGGTTTTATTAAAAAGTTCCAAAAATATAAATTAAACAAATTTAGCTGGACAAGCCCTTCTTTATTTCAGGTTACTGGGGATAATGTCAGTTCCTTGGCTCTTTGTGATTTCAATTCTGATGGTCTTAATGAGGTTAGTAGTTAAACTTTATATATTGGTATTTAAATTAATCAACTAAATAATAGTACTTGGCATGCATGGTTTTATTACACATCATTTTTGTGTCTTTGTGATGCCATTGTCAAGTAAAAACTAGGTTTGAAAAGTAAAGCAATGCTTGGCCATGCTTACTGTTTGTCGTCCTCATGAGCAACACTTCCTTTTAATTACCAAACAACTTATTTTGTATGGATAATGTAAGGGAAATTTACAAAGAGATAAGATGACTGGGGCTGAAAGGGTAAAGGGTGGGAACCCTTGCTGTTGATAATACTGTGTTGTTGAGTGGATGTCTATTAAAAAGAACAAAACTATGCTAATTAAAAAGTATAAAATGTACTAATGGTGAAATATTTAAAAGTTTAAAACACACAAATGTAATTGACTAGATGTCAGTGTTTTTCTTAAGGTTTGGGAAATGGGGTACACTGAGTGGGAAAAAAGGTACACCTGGGTTTAAGGTCATCGAGTGTCAAAGTTGCGAGGGTCTGGGAACATGTTTCCCAGAACATTTAGTTTTAGCAAATTAATCACAGTTAGAATTGTATTGAATTTAGATGTTGTCTTTGTAACTTTTAAAAAACTGCCAGACGTCACTGCTAGGGAAAGGTGGTATAGTCACCTGAGAAAGTTGGTACAATTTACCGGTGTACCGGCCTTAAGAAAAACGCTGGATGTGATCTTCAGGTTTATGAAATGCGGAAAGCTGTCACATTTAGTTTATACTAAACCGGTCCAGTCCCCCGGTAGTAGAATATTATAACTGTGAACTTTTATAAACTTTTAGGCATTCTTATGTAAGTCGTTGTATTTCACCCTCCGGTGCTAAAATGGTTTAATAAAGATATTATTATTATACTAGTCAGTTTGATTAAGTGGTTCCTGAAAGGAAATATGGAACTATAAAAGGTATGTTATTTACTTATGCATCATGGGCTAGATGTTTTTGCAGAACAAAATGTTCAATCAGTTTGCATATTTTTCAGCTCCTTGTTGGGTCTGAAGATTTTGATATTAGAGTTTTCAAGGAAGATGAAATTATTGCCGAAATGACAGAAACAGAGGTATGGATGATTTGACTTAAATAGTATAATTGGTGTTGTTCTCTGAAGGTACATGTATTTGAATGGAAAAGGGATCAAGTATATGTTTTTGATTTATAAAGACAATTCCCCCAAGAACTAACTAAAGACATGCAGTTTGCTTTTTTCCAGTTAACATTTTGAATTTTGACTTTATTGAAGGATTCAAACCAGTCATCTGTTTTATAGTTTGTAAATTTGACATGTTAATTTGATTTCTAACTGTAAGTGACTAGTAAAGTACTCAAAATTCTGAGACTTTTTTCCGTCAAGTAAACTACAGTGTAATTATAATCCGTTATTAATTTGTGCTCCATTAGGTTTCGAGGACTTGCTGATCTTCTGGACAAATTGTTCTGGGTCATCACATCATTCTTATTTATGTCATTTCTAAATATTAGGTGTAAATTATGTGTATTGACTTGCTCTCATGTGATGTCTGTGTTATTAAAATTAATTTTATTTCTGACTACTTTAGGCCATCACCTCGTTGTATCCACTAAAAGGTTCCAGATTTGGTTATGCACTGGCAAATGGAACTGTTGGAGTCTATGACAAGACAGCAAGATATTGGAGAATTAAGGTATTCCATACAGCTACATGTATTCGATCTTAAGACCTCAGTCTTAAACATAGCATACAAAAACCATTTATGCCTATGTACTGTACATTTAATGTTTTCTTTCAAGACACTGTCTAGAATCTTATGTACTGGTACATTACTGTATCATACAATAAAGAGAAAGTAAGTTTCGTTATGCAAAAGATAGTTTAAAAAACTAACAACAATAAAAGTAACAACGTTGTTCTAGCTAGGCCAAAACAAGAGGGTGTGACACCCTGTTGCTTTCTCAACACCGTAATTTTTGTTTTCGAGCAGCAACCTGTCATTTTCTTGTCACAAACTTTTCGTATAATGTAAGATTGTAATAAAGTGCAGAGAAGTTGTTGGTCTTCTCTGACTTATATTTCATTTATGCAATAAATTGCCTGATTGCTGTCAAAACACCTTAGTTCTGTGTCAAATTATTCAGTCTCTGGTCACTTTCTTAATACAGTGTAATTATATGAACCCTAGAAAGCTTTAGGGGGTCAATCTACCTCCCCTCTTGATTTTCTCGACTTCAAATTGCTAGCTTCAAGAAGCTTCTTTGGGTTAATGGTATGTATGTTAAAGCATCCTTTTGCTTTTTAGTGAATAAGAACGCTCAAAAATACATATTTTGGAAGGATGTTAATATAATTGAAAATAAATTATAACTATGTTAAAGAAATCTTAAGACTATTTTTGATTCATGATTTATAAGTAACTTAACTCTAAAAGATTTATAATAATCCAACTGGTACAAGGACTACTTTATAAGTGAACAGTTCAAGTTGTTTTATTCTTGTCCTACCAACTTTCAATAATAAAATGATCTGCCAAAATTTCAAATTAAAGAAAATCCTCAACTTTTTAACTTAGAGACTTAAAATTTTTTCATGAAGAGCATTTTTTCTCTTCATGACAAATGCAAGCAAATGAATGGTTGTTATATTAGTTTTTGATATGTATAGTCTTCATAAATTGGAGTATTGTTGGTTTCGTGATCTTGATCTTGCATGTTCATGAATGTTCAGTGTACATACCGTATTTTATTTTGGATTTTGTTTCTCCAGGGTAGTTGTTGGTGTTCGCGACAACACTTTGACATATTCCATGAGTGCACTTGGGCTAACAGACAGTTGTCTTTTCCTGATTATAAACTGAAATCACAACAAACATTTGTAATGTACCTCAGTCTAAAATCTCAATTTTTGAATTAAGTATTGCTCAGTGGAATAGTAGATAAATATTTGGTCAAATGTGTTGTATATCTTTGCTATAATAAACATTAATATAATAATTGTGGTGATAACGACTTTATTCAGATATCTAAATTTTTAGCTGTCAACAGTTTTTACTTTAAATTAGAGATACTAGTAAAAATAAATTTATAACTGAAAGCAAAAGTTGCAATTTATTAATATTTTTTCCTAGTAAGTAAATTAAGTTAAAAAATAATAATAGTAATAATATATGTATATCAATAATAATAATAATAATATCAAGAACATCCCCTACCCTTCCCATCCTATATCCCTCTTACCCTTCAGTAATGCATTAAGAATTTATTTATTAATAAAACAATTTAAAACAAGAAAGCCCCAGGTTGATGATGTACGTGGAAGTATATTACTAGTAATAACAATAATAATAATAATAATAATAGTTTAGTAATAATAATAATAATAATAATAATAAAAATAGTGATATTTATACAGCTTAGTACTATTAAATAGCTTAAATTGTTTACAGTGCTTTAAAATACAACATAGCTAATGACTAAAAAAAGGATCTCTTGCCACCATGTGAAATGGCATGCAGTCCAAAATTGTTTTTGATTTTGTGAAGACTTAGTAGCCATCATTTATCTTCACTATTCATGACCTAGAAGAGTGCATCTTTTAAAACATTAGTATCAAACTAAAGAAGTTTTGAATGATTGCAGTTTTTAAAGCCCTAGATTGTATATTAACAAACATGTTCTACATGTACCTCCTCAATAAATTTTTAACACAGACCTGTAGGTGAGGGGCGTATGGGGTGTGCATGGGTTGTGCATGCTCCCTGCACATACAGGGTCAAAAAGATCAGCAGCAGTGTACTCAATGGGTTTTGATGTTATCTCCCCCCTCAAATGTTACAACATAAGGTCCGCCATGGTGTTGATTTGCAGCCCTCCCCTTCCCCCTCCCCACCATCACCACCACCAAATTCCTGGTTATGGGCCTGGGCCATCTACCATTGTTTTCTTAAGGCTGGTGCAAATCTGGCAATTGTACTGTTTTCCTCCCATGATTGTTATGCCTTGGCACTGGGTTAAATCAGTCAATGTACCTTCATCCTTATTCCTTTTAATAGTAGTAGTTGTTGGCCTTGGTACTTTGATTGGAAAAATCAGTCAATGTACCTTCATCCTTATTCCTTTTAATAGTAGTAGTTGTTGGCCTTGGTACTTTGATTGGAAAAAT
>JAOBYF010359981.1:0-16598 GCA_025403605.1 Parazoanthus darwini
TCTATATTATTTATCCTGTTAGATATTTCTTACTTTTTCTTAATATTCCAGTCTTTTAATGTAAGACCCCAAAGACGGGTCCCTCCAGTCGGAACCGGGGGCCGTTGGGATGTGTCTCATGCGGGCCTCTACTAGAGCGTTCATATCCTTACAGATATGGTCCCTCAGAATCGGCTGGACCTGATTGCCACGGATCTAAAAAAACCGCAAATTAAAACTGTTCAAACAACTAAAATGCTGCTGAAATAATACGCAAATCAGTAAAAACTCATCGCCATTATCAACACAATAATAATAATAATAATAATATGATAAAGATAATAATATATAATAATAACAATATTAATGTTAATAATAACAAAAATAATCATAATAGAAAAATTTCACTTCACTTTTGTTATTTTTGCGAATATACCGCGAGCTGGACTACAATAAGTTTGATTGGCTGTATTTCGGTACAGCTTGTAGAAGTATACTGCGCGATTGAAGAAGTCTTTATTACCACAGTCCTTTCTCAGGATACAGTAAATCGAACACGCATTTGAATACTACTGAAACTGCGTTCCTTCTCTACTGGCATTTCAAATATTATGCGTCCTAACATTGTTTTCCTTAGTTTTACAAATCTTGTCACTTCTCCGTCAGTTTCACTTACTGTCACGCCGAAGATTTATACTGATGGGGGGGGGAGGGGGTATTGGAAACAACAACTAGAATTAAGGAAAACAATAGCTGATGTTTTTAATACAAGGCTAATTCTCCGTTAAACAATAATTCACCTTGCTTTAACTGACTTCGGATGGTGATATGGGTTCTCCGTTATACAAGATTTACCTCTCTTTCTAAATGGAAGATAGGTTCTCCGTTGTACGAGATTCAACCCGCTGTGATTTACCTCTTACCTGTCTTTGGAAGTGTGATATGGGTTCTCCATTATACGATATTTCCGCTTTCGAGTCACCGTTGACAATCTCGGGTAGGTCTGACATCGCATCCCGCACTGTAATTGTCCGATAGGGTGTTGAGCTGGTCCTCTTAATGTTTGACATGTACTGGCGGAGAGAGGCACAAGAGTTGTCTAGATATTCGCTCTAGTAAAGCAAACTTTTTACTACGATAGGGTTTTTTCGCCATTTTTTTGCGATCTTCAAAGCGTGCAAAGCCTAGTTTTGGGAAATGGGGTTAAGGGACATGTACACTTTGCAAAATAATTAAAGAAATGACGACAAAACTTTTTCAGCAGCGTGGATTTTAAAACGAAGTTTCAACGAGAAGTATTCTGTGCTATCGCTCAGAAAACGCTTACTAAAGAGTCTTGTGTTCAACAACAACAACAACAACAACAACAACACTATATTTAAGTGGGGTGCATAGTTTCCATTGCAAATCAGTGTACTCTCCCTTACGGCCCTAGTACTAACGCTAACAATTTAACATCTAACTTAAATTTAGTCATATGAACTACATAACATTTTATAAGCAACGTTAATCTACGTTAAAGCTAGTTAATACACTTAATATATAAAATGTAAGACAACAATATAAAAGTTAGAGTACAATAAAACAGAAGTTTAAAAATTAAAATCATTTATCAATCTTAAAAGTGTGTAAGGGGTATGTCTCGGCATAAGAATATTGTCGCATTTTCTTTCAAATTCTTTTTATTTCAAAACGACTTTGTCTAGCTGATACCTAACCACGCTTTGATAGAGGAATAAAATAACTGTTTGTTTTTTGCATAGGTAGGCGGTGTGGCAACTGACTCATTGGTTTGTAATATTTACTCTGTTTAAACGATGGTAGTTTTTCAATGAGGTCTGGAGCGCGTTTGTCCATTCTGAACGAATAACATCAATCACATCTAATCTTCAAGAGATACAAAATCCGTGTTCCTCAGTGATATGGGTTCTGATCAACGTGTTCAAAAGCCACAGAACAATTAAAAAAATAAAACAGACACGCCTCAAATCGTGAAAAGGGACACTGAAAACGACAAGCAAGCAGTGTTATGTCAAAGTTTTTCCAACTTCAGATACTACAAGAAACTGCAAAACGAGTGTTCATAGTATATATCACTTTCATAATAAGCCTCGAAGGCTATGAGCAAAAACTTCGAGTCGAGGCCAGTCGGACAAAAATACCTTTTTAAATTCATTTCTGGGGTTCATATATATCGAATTACAAATAAAATTTTACGAAATCTGAGCGCAAGTTCTATTTGGGTGGAATGACCTTAATCACCTTTTTGTCATCTATCATGACGGTCAGCTGACATGCGCGGGGAGCGAAGCAGTGAGTCGGCTCCGGGAACAACGGTAACACCTCGCCAGGTGCGGCCGCCATGATAATGGCCCTGCATAAAAGTAATGAGAACAAGTCTAACATGACATGCCTAAACTTCCAAATTTTTTCTTGAGCAAAGTTAAAAAACGCACATCAAGGAAGTCGGAGAGTCTTATGTTTAATTATATAATTTTCCGATTTAGCACAAGCGCAAGTCACAGAAACCAAAAGGACAAAGTTTCTACGAGGTTTAACCCACCACCGTTACCCACCCACCCATAAATATCATAATTACACCCTAGATTAATAATACTTTACATGGAAAAAAAGACAGGAAAACGTGACGCAAGAATTTACAAAAACAAACAGTATAAATACTTGAACAACATCGCTGGGCGAACTAATTTGTAAGTAACGATATCGTTCTTAATAAAGTCAGCGTTAGCCTCCTAAAAACTGGTTACCCAAAAAACTGATTCAGTTGTCTTATGCAAAAAAAACCAATTAATGTCTTTTTGCAGAGTAAACAATACTGCAGTTTGTAAGACTGACTTCTAGGGTTTTGCCGCATCTTCAAACACAACTTCTTGCCACAACTTCAAACACAAACATTTGATTTCTACGGCTTTAAATCTAGATCTTGCCACAAATCACAAAATCCATGAAAATTAACGTTGCTACTATTGATCACTACGTTTGTAATGTCTTTCCTACTCTATCAAGATCAATTATACAAGATATTCCTTAACTGTACATATCCTACGTGTACATCAAAAATATAAGTTCTAAATAAGTTGTTATACTTTTTTGCTTTTTAAATTTTCTTAACTTTCAATAAATTATATCTAACGCTCTGTTTCAACATTTATCTGTTTTGTGCAGAGTACTACTGACAAACACATGAGTAAGCGTACTACATAGTATAGTAATAATTAACGCCACCATTATCCTTTTTAATACCATAATCATTATCGTTAACACTGTCATTATATAATTATCATTATCGTCATCATTATCATTATCATTATTATCAACACCATCATTATCACTGCAACTGTCATTATCATTGTGCAATCAATTTTCCCGCCCGCTAAAGGATCGCTTCGGAAAAGTGCGGGAAAAAAATCCCGATATGAATGCGAGCGTGCACGCATGGGCAAATGGAAATTTGTATTTAGCCGATCAGAGAACGCCATATATCCCTGTAAGTTATAGGGTATTTCTGTTTGTTTTTAAGACGAAAAACATTCCAATAGGAGATAACGTAAAATCAGGCGCTAATCAAAACAAACAAAACGCAAATAATTATTGATAGTGAAAGCGGGTGTTAGGGCGTACACCAAGAGCATGGCTAACCCACCTTCGTCTGGTTTGTGGGACACCATAAGAACCCGCCTGGAGGACTCCAAACGTGCACTGTGGAACAACAGCAGAACAAAACTCATCTCTAAACAAGTTATGGGAAGGGTACTCAAATACACCTTCTGTCCTCTTCTCTCTACAAGGGTCTAGGAATAGAAGCCTCCAATCCCTCCCTCAGCGAAAGACTTAGGGCGGGTGCATTCGGTTGAATTGGTAACCGTAATTTTGACAACTCTGTTACTAACCTCCTTTGTGATGTGGGGTTATTAAAGAGAGAGAGGAGGGGGGAGGGGTGGTGAGGTTGAGCTTACAGAGAGTCTACAAAAACTGTGAACACACACGATTATGCAAAAGGGCCCTGTTACACTGCGCAGTTTTCTCAGCAATTTGTTTCGCAATGCCGTTACGAGATAAGTTGCCGGAGAATTGCACAGTGTAACATGGGTTGTCTCGCATTTTTTTCTGTCGCGCGAAGCGTTGCACGAAGTAGAACTCAGCTCTACTTTTTGCAACGGATTGCAGCAACTGGCAGCACCATTGCACAGTGTACCACCCCTCCAGAAACTTTTCTCGCATTTTCACTGCAGTTTGCAACGCTACATTTTCAAGCATTGCGAGACAAGTTGTGTAACAGGGCCTTACAAGATCCAGACAACAAACAAGAGGACTTGCAGTTTATCTTCACAAGTTCAAATTGTGACCTTTTTGTCTGATTGGTCGCTAAACAATAAGCTTTTCCTTCTTCCGGTTTAATTGTAATAGAGGCTAAATACGAGAAATACCGTATTGAAGTAATACCATACTTAAATTACTATTATGAGTGAAACTAGGACTTTCTCTTAAAAGATGTCCTGACATGCATTGCTGAATGGTATATCGTAAATGTATCTGGCAAAACTGTACTGGAAATTAACAATTTCTTCTGTGAAAACTTGTCCGACTTACCTGGTAACCCATTCTTAGCAAGCACCTCAACGTTAGTTTAAGCACCATGCTTTTCTTGAAGGACACAAAATTCCTCACATTCTCCAACACAAAGAACCTTGGTCTGTAGTAGTCACAGTAGCTCAGAAAAGAAGACACAAGGGAGTTCTAGACACGAACAGAACACAGCGTCATCTTCAAATCACGTGTGAGGATCCGCAGAGAAAGACAAACATTTGATTTGTCACTTTGCGTGAAACAATTGAGCACAAAAAGGATTTCTCCCGAGGGGTGGAAGTTCTTTCATCTGGAAGTTGTATAGGGAATCTTACTGTTTATATTAAACAAAAAAGCTTCAAACAAACAAAGTTCACAAACCGAAAAATCGAACAAGATTTCATTGCCATGGGAAATAAGAGAATGATGTGTTGAAGGGCTCTGAAGAAATTAGTGCCAAATTTATAGAGATTTTAGTATGGTGGGGCCAAAACTACACTAAACCAGTTACCTACTGTTAAACGTTCGACTGCAAACCGTATTCTTGGGCTTTGAGGCAAGCACAAAACACGATTCTTAACGTCTCTAACTAAGGAATCCTTTTAAGCGCAAAACTTTTCCAAACTCTCCCACCAAAAAAGGCCAAAAAGAGGACTTTTCGAGTATTGTAAACCGACGCCATTCCCGCAAGTCCTTCATGCTGATCACAAACGAAAGTACCTTGAATTTGGAGTATTCTCCTGAATTGAAGCGGTTCATACCACTAAATCCTTGACAAGGGGGACCACCACACAGCAGCTCCACATCTCCTTTTTGGGGCAATAATTGTCCCTTTGAGTTTGTCTTCTCTCCCTGATAAAAGGCAAAGTCAAAAGTAAAAAACGCCACTGTTTAAGCTGGCCTTCTTAAACGTAAACAATGAATGTTTAAAACACGTCTGTTCCGACGAAGGGCTAACGCTCGAAACGTCAGCTGCACACCAAATCTTACGGCAAAAAACATACTATATTAATAGGCAACCCTTCTTGATCACAACCCATATTTGGAGAGTTAAGGTAGGATTCAGGATTAGGATAAGGACTGGGGTTAGTGTTAGAATTAAAGTTAGGTTTTTTTAAACATTAGGATAAGCCTTTGGTTTGTATGTTGAATTATAACCGCCCTCTTCCTACAGACACCCCGGAATATAAGGCCATCCATTTTGTAGGCATCAAAGTATGATGTGACTATATTTTGTTTGTCATAATGCAATCGTAAGACCGGTATTACCACTCGTTGTGACGCAAATATATTTCACAAAATCAGTAGTGGAAACTAGTTAACTTAGTAAACAAGATTACTACTTTGTTCTATATCCAGAATCGTAGAATGAAACCTTCTGAAAAACATTAAAAACAAATTGCGACATTAAAGTTTACGGCAATGAGCCCAATGCCCTCTTGTTTTCGTAAATACACAAAGCCGAAACTTCTTTTTTAAAATTCATTCTAAAAAAGACAATAGTCCAGTTTCACATTCCCAGTTACCGCTGACCGCAAAAGTTACCCTTATGTTGAACACACATAAACACCAGAGATAGCAATAAGAAGCCCGAGCCTCCAAAAATAACATAGAGTTTGCGAATAGCTCTATCTATAATGGTATTTATGAATATTTAACATCAGGTTAAGGCTAACGCTGTCGGTGAAAACGAGCCTGTACTCATTGTAATCAGCGGCAACTATGATTACAAAAACTGGATTATGTGAACTCACGTCCATAACTAGCTTGAGAAGAGTGTTGCAGTCATCAGTGAACACAGTCGCATCTGAGTTATTGAGACTAAAGGCCCGCGCTGCAGGCTCCTCCTTCTCGATGGCCCAACGGGACTCTGCGACGCAAGCCTGGTGAAGGCCCTCTGACAGACCTGAGGGGGGACCACAAGGTTGACCAAAATGTACAATCCCAGCAAGAACATCAGCAGTGGTAGTGAGAAAGGAAATAAGAAGCTATTTACACAAAACGCGGCTTACATTTAGATTTCAGTTGTCCGAATTTATTACCGTATTTTCTCAAATAAACGCCGCGGCGTTTATTAAATTTATCACGAACTGGGTGCGGCGTTTATTCGAGGGCGGCGTTTATTCGAGGAAATACGTCGTTATAAATGAAAGCAAGTATGCAAAGCTGTTTTAAGACGAACGAACGATGATCATCTTGTCATTTTTTTGTTTGTTTATATACCAGAAACACTGGATGCGCTGATAAACGTTTATAAATTAATAAACAAGGCTGGTAATTATTGTATTGCGCTAAAATTATTTTCATTTGTGGGTGCGACGTTTATTCGAGGAAATACGGTAATTATATTTTGTGTTGCAAAAACAATATTTTATGAACGAATGCAACGCCTGAGTCAGTTACTAAAATAACGGTTGATTTATATTACATTTACGGTTAGTATTACGTTATAATGTAGGTTTCTGAGCAACGATCCACCTAACCATCCGCTAAACCTTGACCTTAATCCTAACCTAAGGAAAGGGTGGTGTGTGTGTGTTGGGGGGGGGGGGGGTAGTTGCCCAGAAATTTACATTTATTTAGTATTTTAGTGCTGGAATTAACCACAAGGACGCAAACAACCCTTAACACCTACCTCCACAGCCAGCAAAAACATCCAGACTTTGCAACTTCTTGAAATGTGTAGTGCTTGACTCAGCAGTGACACTGTTGTTTTCTGTTTCATGAGAAGCCTTCCCTTTTCCTTTGCCCTTTCCCTTCCCCTATGTAAGGCCATATAAAAGTCGTGTGAGGAGTTTGGTCGGATACTAACAATGTGGTGATATGTATAAGACTTTAGTATCGTTATGATAGACACGTCCAACACATGCTTAGACTTCTTGTTATATTGATTTTAAAAGTTAACCACACAATTATTTGGCAGTCCAACTCTGTCGAATTTGGTAAACTTAGTATTTCTGATGTTGTCTCTTCATTACTTTGTTAAAATAGTTTCTATGTAAACATGGACTAAGCTTCGTCCGAGAAACTAAAAGCAAATGCATAAGAGCTTGGCACAAAACTTTGATCGCTATGCTTTGACTTAAAGCTCTTCTTTTGTTGGAAATGAAGTGCAGTTCTAAAACGGGCTGCAATAGAAAGTAATAGTTTGACATCGTTACATGCTTTTTCTCATGATAGTCTTGTTTAAGTCTGACAAAGTTTACATTTTTCCCATGAATCCTAATCCGTCATACAATATGCCAACAAAGATTGGCCCGTATGTTGTCTCACTGTATAGTATATCTTCGCAATGCAACTCACCAAAGCTCAAATGATGTTAAAACAGAATTTTGGTAGTTTTTACCTTTCCTTTCGATTTCAAAGTTCGTGCTTCATAGGGCGGTTCTTCAAGATCTTTTGTTTTGCTGTTGTACGCCTGGAAAACAGCGGGTACATTTAGGTAACGCAAATACATAAACAACACCGTTATGAAGATTTACCTTTCTAAACGAATTGATTCAATCATAGTTACTAGAGCGAATTGGTTATGAAACTCAGCCAGTTTCTTTGTAGTAGGGTTTCGTTCTCTCTACCTTTTTTGTTCGTTGGCCTTGACAGTGCATAAAACACAAAAGGTATTGAAATGCATATGAGCAACTATCCACTGTAAGGATATTTGTGCTCACACATTGAACAAAGAATGTGCACTGTCCTGGTTCGTTCAACCTAAGACAAACCAGTTAGTTTTATGAACTATGATTCAATTCAGTACTTTATAAAACACAGCTGCTGAACTAAATACAACCCTTGCCGATGTATGAAAGGTAACGAGGTAAAGAAACTATGTAATAAGCAATACTGATATCAAAATTTGTCAAGAACCTACCTCCAGGAAATAGAATCGATCTGATCTACCAACAGTGTAAGCTTCAATGCTTTCTGTCAGATCTTCAGCATACGCCACACTACACTTCCCACGAACGTCATCAACAGATACTGTTGCCTCTGGTGGTAAGTTCAAGCGAACAAAATATTATCATAAAGTTCTTTTATATAAATGACTGTTGAAATTTTTTGTTTACAGCTGTTATGTCATCCACCCCTTGTGGAAGTGTGGGAGCTACACACTGGAAATGCAATACAGCCGTAGTTACCAAAAGTGTCATCGTATCTTGTTGTCTAAACAGCCCTAAAGGGTTTGCTTTGTTTCCGGAGGGGTTAGTTCTTGTGCTAAGGTGTGAGTTATTGTTTTTCTTTGACTATCCAGACAGATCCTCGGCGAATGCAACGCAGAAGTCAAGACGAAGGCCTACATTAGCTTAGTCCGCCTACAGCTAGAATATTCCTGCTCTGCTCCGATCCCCCATACAAAGAAGATAGAAATAACCTTGAAATGGTGTAGCGGAAAAAGCTACTCCACGCAGACGCATGCTCTTTTTTGTCAATAAAGCTTAGATGGCACTCACAGCACTGATTTATAAGTATTCCATTCAAGCAATAAGACTGTAACATTTCTTGAAGCAACTACGTTATAGCTCCGGATATGTAGTGATTTGAAGGTCAAATATTTCAAATTAACGTATAGATTGGAAACATCACCCGTACCACCAACTTGCTATCAACTTCCAATCTTCAAAGCTATCAACCTCAAATCGTCACTGCTATCAACCTCCAATCTTCTTTGCTATCAACCTCCAATCTTCAATACAAATCATTACAAAGATATTTTGCTCCCGAATTTACCACAGCAATTGAATCTTCCAAGCCGTTTTCAAAACATCCAAAAAGATTATCGTTTGAAACTTCTTTTAGATAAAAACGTAACAACCCTTATGTTTTAAAGCATCAGCAAAAGTGAAACATACATAATGTCATTCTCAGTGAAGAGAAATAAAACTTGCTTTACCCAAATTTCAGCAAAGTTCCCATCGGCATGTATCTACCAAGAACACACTAAAAATCACGAGTCTCTTATCAAGTTGGAAAATTGAGAAAACCGTTTTCAAGTTCTTGGGAACGTTTTCAATGCTTGAATTCTTCAGTAATTTCCGATGTAAAAGAGAACTAATTTTTGTCACAAACAAACGTCAAGCATCAAGTGATTACTGAAAGAAGCTACGGGGATAAATAATGCGGCAATTTACCTTCTCCTGACCAATAAAGAAGATTCACGTTGGCTTGATAGCTTGCAATGACTCCTCTGTGAGTATTTTCTGGTCTGAAAACAAAAATTGTTTTTAATTTAATTACCTGTCAGCTAGGAAATTTGTATGGAGGTTGATAAATTTTGGTCGGCATAAAGTCTGCCTCCCAAGTATCCTTACTCGGGGGAACGAGTATCTGATGTGTTACCGATTCAGGCTACTTTAGCATTTTTCAAATTTAATGCAAACTTGTTTGTGTTGAAAATTATTTGATTTCAAGAGTAGAAAAGACACGAAACATCGTTTTACCCCATATGAAATAAAATCGTTTATCCTCGATGCAACCGAACTGCTTTTCAAACTATGAAATACTTTACGTTTAAAAACGTCAATGCTATAAGCAGGATAACGTCTTCGTCGGCGTTCATATCACATTTGGGCTTTTTTACTTACTCGGGATCTTAACGACATTACACGGGTAATTTTTTATTCAAATTTTGTCGCGACTTCTATTGCAATTTTTCTCGCACTTGCTCTGCAATTTCAAATTTCGCAAGTTTTAGTCCAATTTCAGCGCCATTTCAATGCAATTCGAGCATGAGAAAATTGCAATGTTTCGAGCAAACTCGAAATTTGATATAAATTGGTGGCTATTTTTCAGAAAAATGTGCAAAAACGAAAGAACAGTGGAATCTCCATGGGTCATTTTGCAGAGCGCGCGGGATCTTCGGTACAGTGTTTTACGAGCTTGCTAGGCGAATCAATACAACCAATGACACAGCTACTTCAGCAACGCCAGTTATATCGGGTTCAGAAAACAAGAAAAGTTTGATTAGAGCCTGAACCATTCGGAAATGGGCTTACAAAGAAAAAGAGAGTCACAGTCAGCGAAGGTCGATGTCTTTTTGAGACGACGTCCCCCAACTACATGAGGCACAATAAGCAAGCGGCGGACATCGAGGAATTTACGCTGAAATAGGCTAGAGGTCATATGGTACAAAATACGCCATACTGGAGGGCAAAAGAAATGTGAAAGACTCCAAAACAAGACACAATTAACTGGAAAAGTGTGATCTTTCTTTGTTTTACATTTCCCAGTGGAGTCTTACACATTCTTTTGCCCTCCAGTATGGCGTATTTTTTTACCATGTGATCTCTAGCTGCAAAAGGCCTGTTGAACTGAAATTACAGGAGTAAGTAAGTATGTAGGTGTGTAAGTAAGTAAGTAAGTAAGTAGGTAAGTAAGTAAGTAAGTGAGTAAGTATGTAAGTTACTAAATAAGTAAGTACTTATATAAGTACGTAAGCAAGCAAGCAAGTAAGTAAGTAAGTAAGCAAGTAAGTAAGTAAGTAATTGAGTAATACGTAAACAAGTAACTAAGCAAGTAAGCAAGTGTGGTAAATAAGTAATTCCACCATTACCTGTAGAATTTGTTCACTCTTATCTTAATCTCCTGATGTTCTGTTAGTTTACCATTGTTGCTTACGTAAATTTTCAAAACTCGACCTGTCAGATTGAAGGGTAGAAATATGTCAACTTCTACAATACGGACAATGTTCCGTCCCGAGGTTCGTCTCTATTTACATTATAGTGAAAACGATAAATAACCTTAGGTTTCAATTAAACTGTTTGAAAGATTAATGTGACTGGGTTATTAAATGTTATTACTCTCTAATGCTTTGTGTTACAGTGTTGCTAAATATCAATACTCGCTGATGTTCTACTCTTATGTTTCTTCATTTCAATGTGGTAGACACTGACTGTTAGACATAGTATCACACGAAACAACTCCAATATTACTGAACAAGATCAACTTTAACTACATGTACTTATTCCTACATGAACACACTGGAGAATTTTAAGATGGTCGCCTTTTGCACGTGATCTTTGAGAGGAAGTTTCTGTTTAGTAAATACAGGAATAACAACAATTTCTAACATTTCCTTTTTGATTTATGGCAGTTTTAGTAACCTGAGTTTTGCTTCAGAAATACATCTTTCGTGAATTCATTTCACGCATGACTGCCACTGACATCAGACTTCAAAATTGTTTAACTTAATATTATTTTCCCTGAACACGTCTTTTGGAAGACATTGAAAGATATCTTGGACTTAGTATCTGTTCATTTTGAATTTTTATTTTACAATTTAAATTTTTTAGCACAGAACGGAAGAAAAAAAACGTGTTGTTTGACAGGGATGGCGTGGTCTAAACTTCAACTGAATTCCCCAACCTTTTCCATGGTGATGTCTATTGAGAATATTCTTATTTTCCATAACCAAAACCAAATCCTATGACTTTTGCTCACTTGAAAAATTGCCTGACTTTTCCGATTTCGTGGTACTCCTGATAAATACAGTTGACTAATCCCGATTAGTCGAACGTTTAAGGGCGGAAACGTAAAAATATTCGAGTTATCCGGAGGAAATTAGCGAGAAAATGACTTGTAGGGAGAAAACTTAGATCGAGTTATCGAGGGTTCGATAGTCAACTGTTTAACAAACTGCTGCATTACCTATTCTAAACGGCTCGGGGACATCTTGGTTGCTTCCCTTTACATACTCTGTGTTCTTCCTGTACATCTCAGGGTATTTCTCCTCATCGACCTCACAGGAGAATACACAAATCACGGTTAGGCTAAAGTTAAGTGCATTTTTACCCAATTTATCGAGTTTAACTCAGAACAAGAATGACGTTCATAATTTCTGAACACAAAACTTCAATTAAAGTCGTCTTACTTCTTAAACACGGATGCCAAGAAACACCAGATTTGTTTCATCATCATCAATTTCGCTTGTGTAACACCGTTATTGAGAGAGAAAGGGGAACAATGACGGAGCCACCTGCATTTTTATTATTTTAATTGATGTTTTCTTTATGATCCAACCTAAGTCTTTTATTTCTGATTAATAACTTTCTTTAAGCAATGTACACGCTGAAACCACAACGACCGAACATATTCTTTAATGGTTTTAACGATAATAAAATGTTTATATGTCTTAATGAGCATTTGTCTTTCCTTCTGTATTATGTTGTCTGTTGCTGGTTGTGTTAAGTTGCGTTTGTATTTTGTTGCGTTGCGTTGTGTTGCTGGTCGTATTGTTTTATTGTGTTGCCTGTTATGCTGTGTTGCGTTGCCTGTTGTGTTGTCCTACTTGCTTTTATATTGACTCGTTTAAGGTGCGATACGAATGTCCAAACTTTCATTTTTATTTTAATACACACCTTTCCTTCTCTTTTGACTGGTTTCTTGGTTTCCATTGCTTTTACACTAGAAAATAGTTAAGAATGATAAGGACAAATGCCAGTTTACTAAACCTCAAAATCGAAGACCTAATAGGCAACAAAACAATTGTCCTTACTACAAAACACGGTATTCAATACACATTAGACTGCAACAATAGACTACTTTCATAATATGCTTCATTGGCCATGAACAAAAACATCGAGTCGAGGCCAGTAGGGCTAAAACACAGCAAATGTAATAGAATAAGGAGCTTGACCTTGAAGTTATTGTTCATGGTCACTGAGGCAAATTATGAAAGTAGTGTATGACAACCTAATTACATCTCCACTGTTATTTTCAATACTACTACTTGAAAATTATTTAGTTTTAGCTTTTACAGATGGTTAGGTTTCAACTAAAAGTTTTTGATCGTACAAACTGTTCACTCTTAAACAACACGCTACAACAAACCAGTTAACACAACTTAAAGGCAGAAACATTACGAGAACCAAGGTTTAACAGTCCTTTTGTGAAGTGCTACATCTTCAAACTTCATTACCTATCCACGACTCGCGATAACCGTATTTAAGAATACTGAAAGTGTTCCACATTATGATGGCCGATCACGAAGCTGTTTGCCTTGAATGAAAACGCTCCATATAACATGTTAGGGTTTCCATGATTCTTCGTCCATACTTATTTTATAACAAGTTAAGGTTTCATGACCCATCGTTCATACTTACTCAAACGAAAAAGCTTGAGGTGATAAGTACATGTCATCCCCGATCTTGTACTCCTGACCATCCACAAAGCACGACCTATAACAGGCATAAACACAACAACACCTGTTAGCAGTACACGATCTTCTAACAGCGTCTTGGCCGTGTCCAGACCTCACACTCAGGCAAGGTGCATTCAGTCGGGCGAGTGCAGTTGTTTGAGATGATGCTGTGTAGGACAATACAATTAAGAAATTAAGAGCATGTCACCCTCTTTGCATTTGGTGGATTTTCAATTCATTTTTGCTATAGATAAATTTTGTGAAGCATATCATAGAACTCACGCTGTCATACAATTTTCTTTCATACCAAGGTAAACACTTTTTAAAAGGGAGAGACAAGACAAGATTTCGATTCGTACCTTCAAAAAAGCTTTTTCGACTGCATTTCAACAATTGCGAGAAAGAAAAAAGGAATTTATAGGCATGTAACTCGTGATTTAGCAGACTAAACGATGCAGATAATCTTTACATAAGTATCTCAGTGCTTACGAAAGGGTCAGAGTATTCACTTTTAAAAACAGTATAAATATAAACAAAGAATGGAAGATAAGGAAAGATCGATTCATGAAAATACATACGCAATACACACACGTACAGGTAAACTACAGCTGCAACCAACACTGAAATTATTGTATTTTTAAAATTCTAATTCCATGTACAAAATGACCTGTAATAGGTTCTGGAGTTGCTTTTCTGGCATTCATCCTCGGGTAAAGGTTCACCAACACGCGGAGTCTCCATCTAAACCAAACATCAAAATTTAAGAACGATTACCAGGGAGTTTTTATTCAAAGCAAACGTTCAATCAGTTGGAAAACTCCACGGAATGTGTCGCCCAGTGAACGTTTGCTGGTATAAAGGGTCAATGCCTTTCATTTGTGACCAAGTCCCAATAAAATGGCATTACTAGAATTAACTTCAAACTGACATTTTAAATGTTGTTTACTATAACAAAAATATCTACATCCGACTCGTAAAGTAAATGTTTTCATAACTGCATTATTTTGTACGTGTTATTGTCAAATTTTGGATATTGGATTTTCTAGCTGCAAATTACATAAGGAAATAGATAGTTAATTTATCACAAATAAGGGATAACGCTGGAATCGTTAACTGTAAAATTGTCGGCAGATCAGCTGTAGCCATAAATGTAAAGGTTTGAGGGAGGTGAGGGGGGAGGAAACTTCAACTAAAGCTGATCTTTCCTTAGCTGGTGTTAAGAAATAAGCACAATAACCACCGCTATATGATCTTGTTTGATAACTGCAGCTGATAAAATGGTCTCAAGCAAACTAATATAATACATTTTGCACAATATCGGGCATTCTTTACGGGACTTTTGTAACCTTGAGATCTGGTAACCAATCCGTTTGCCTCGACACTTCACATAAATTGTACCTTTTCTCTGGCAGCGCAGCGTTCACAGCTCTCACAATACTTTGTGAATTTGGTTCTGTCTGGTTGAGTTTGGTATTCCACAGGAGGGTCGATGAACCGACCATGTTCTGGGTCATACCTTGAAGTGGAAAAGAAGTTACGTTTGAAGGGAAACATAGCATTCGTTTGACTTGAGAGTCGATGGCCTATACACAAGTCAGTACGGAATTTTCCACGACTTTCCATGACTAAACACCTGAAAAACTATGTGTAAATCTGAATTATGTATGGAACAATAAACTGTTTGACACCTCCTGTTATTATAATCTTAATTTCTGCTTACATACAGATCTTATTTTCCATGATTTTCATGACTAAAAATCTGAAAATTACATATTAACATAAAAATATCTCGATAATATATCACATGGGTCTTAAACTGTTTGACTTAACGTGACATTATACTTTTACTTTGCTCGCATAAAGGTCATATTTGCGATGACTTATATTGACTAGGCATTTTTTTTAGTTTTCTTTATGCCTGAATTTTTAAAAAAAATAAATTTTACGTTTTCCATAACCTGTACCAACCATGGCAAATGAAACTGAATGACAGTACAACAGTAGGATGGTAACATTTACCAAATCTGTCAGCTGTCAGAGGACTGAAAAGTTGAAGTAAACTTTACCAGGACGAAACTCATTTGCATTGTTATTTGCATTTAAGAAAACAAAAAGGAAATTCAGTTTTAAACTATCATAAAATGAAAGAAACAAAACGCAATGCGTTTCTCAGTTGTTGCGGGTTGTAAGTTTCTGGGTATACTATTTACTACTATTTTTATTGTCATTTCTATTGATCGAAGTGAAAGATAAATGTACTTTAACTCTAACTTTAACTTTAATAAATATAACTTTGTCTTCATTGACGTTTCCAATGTGGAACATTTTACTTCAGTGTATGATGAACAATCCACAATTTACTCGGTCTGCACGAAAGCACGAGACCTGTTTCTCGTGGCTGTACATGCCCCATTCTCTCCATAGGAGCAAACAAACAGGCAGTTGCTCTAACTGGTCTAAGATTATTTCCCTGCCTTGTAATGTCCAATTCATACCATTTCTGGTAGAAGAACGTATTTCCATCATCTTCCTCAACAACTTTGTCAGCATCCGGGTCTTCCATTCCTCCCTGCATTGACCAATCAGCAGCGGGGGCCTTGTAAACCAACTGAGTACAAAACAAAACTCATCAAAATTGGTCAACTTCTCTACAGTCATCCCATTCTAACCCTCACTTTATGTGACCAACCACCTTTTTAACCGTTGTTATGGAAATACAACGAAAATACCGTGCCCCTTTAAATCAAGAATACGAAAAAAGTTAAAAGTTGGTGCTTTGGGAAGCCACTCTGTCTTTCTACAATTCAATTTTTTTTTATAAATTATTGAAAGTGAGAAAGATCAAATTCAGTATCAAGTCTGGAATGTCAAGGAAGTTGTTTGTTCACTGTTTTATTGT
>JAOBYF010361092.1:0-16592 GCA_025403605.1 Parazoanthus darwini
GTACTTCTACCCCGTAGTTATAGCAAACGATTGAGAAATAAAGCATCTTTGGGGGAATACTGTTTACGCCTGCTAGTGCGCTTGGAAAGTACATAAACATGTGCATGAATTTAATTTATATTATTACACACTGAAAACAAGAATATCTCTAAGATATTGCTGCTTCACAAAACTAGACGATTGGTATTTTATGAAAACGTTTGGGAATATCTTAATCCTACGTCAAATCGATTGAGAGGGATAAAATCAAAGCAATATTAAAATGCTTTCAGTACACTTAGGAGACGAAGTTATATTTCGATTTTTCTACATTATGTTAATATAATGGTTTGAAGCCTCACGGGTGATCGGTGGCGCAAAGAAAATCAATACTCGCTCTCTGGTTTTCTAGGAAACTAAAATAAGCCAGAAGTATTTCTCGCTAAACGTCTTCACACTAGCAAAGCCTAGTTTTGAACTAAAACTCAAGATTTCGTCACTCGCTTCTTTGTTTGCTAAATATCAACATCAATTTGTTCTCTAAATTTTTGCTCTGTCCTATAATCGCTTGGTTTTTGGCATCATTTTCTACATTTGATGTTATGTTTCTGGTTTGATTCATGTGGCTTCTGCGGAATAAATTGAATCGAAGCAAAATTATTATTATTTCTACAAAAGTAAAATATAATCCTAGGCAAATTAAAAAGATCTTGTTCTCATTTGGCTTAGAAAAAAAAGCATTGAACGGGAAGCTTTCAGACTTTGGGAATATATTGTTTAAAAAAAAGAGAGGAAAGTTTTCGAAAGCGCCGTGACGATACCAGCCCTATAGTGTGCCAGCTAAATTCCCGACCATTTTAAGAACGATTCATTCCTTGTTTATAATCTGAATTCTCGGAACACTGAGATCAGAGGAAAGTCATTTGAAAGACAACATTAAACATGCAAAAGAAAGAATTGCGAGAGTGAAGCTTTGAAAAGTAACACTGTCAAATCAGCGAAGCCAATCGTATTGCGACATGGAAAAAACGATTGGAATATCAAAACTGTTTCAGTGTCCTTCTAGCGTCTGGTTGTAGTTCGGCGCTTGCTATCTTTATTTGTGTTTACCACATATTTTTCCATTTCCCGTGGTGATAAAAATTATTCAAAACAGGGGAAATTTGAGGGTTCTTTTAGCCAAAACAAACGACTACAGAGCGGAGAAATACGCTTTTTACGTTGTCGCAGCATTTAAACGACAGCTCAAAGCAAATGGTTTTTGTAAGGACCATTTTCACAAGACGATCCAGGCATTCAAACCGGCTTTCAGAAATCATTCGAGTTTTATCTAACGCGACGTTCTTGTTAGTAAATATCTACTGAAAACAAGAGTCGGATCGCTCAAGCTCTAGCCATTTTGATGACTGATTAAAAATTTAAAATACAAGATTTAGGCAGGTGGTCAGTATTTGTTACTTTTTATTCCACTGAAAACTTCCACAATCTTACTTCACTCGAACCGATTAAAGTTTCAACGGAAACGCTCCCTGGCATAGCACTTTAAATGCTGTAGAAATAGCATTACTGCATAAAAGAAATAAATTATAGAGAAACCGGCAGGTTGTGGTTCAATCTTTGTGATTAAATCCTATCAAAAGAGAAACCATTTTTAAGGTTGACTGTTTGTTGTTTTGGGCACGCAGTCGATCCGTGTTTTCTGTTCGAAACCCATTACAGTGCTGTTAGAAACAAACAACTGTTAACTGGCCATGTACTTTACAATTTTTTGAGCGGCCTCTTTGAACAACGTTCGGCGGCGGTTTCTGCACAGAATTTCTTGCTATAACAAATAATATAACAACAAGAAAGAATGAAAAAGTCTTCTAACCTGCCAGGTTGTCTGGTGGCTCGGAGGGAGAACGTATAATGTCCAGCAGCCGCGTTTCTATTGAGGGATATTTCATCGATTCCTGCTTTAAAGAAACAGACAATGAGACATTAGCCGAAACTATTAGTCTTTAGCTTTCATGAATTAATTTTTCGTTTTTGCTGCCATAAGTTTAGAAGCAGCTGTAGATGGAATGAATAAAGTTTTTCTGTCATTAATAAATGTATAGTATTGAAGAGTACGACAAAAGAGCCAAACTAGCACCGTCAACTTAATCTATAATTTCTTGCCAAATAATCATTTTTTACCCGTATGAATATTGATCTCAGCGAGGGATGCTACAGTCAGCATATACACGACTGTTTCGCGATCAACAACGGCTTATTTTCCGAGTAAGATTACCAGAGTTTTTACTAATATCAAGCATCAAAATATACTTAAAATCCTCAACAGTATTTTTGAATAAAACTTATCTGATTTTTTATATAACCATTGGCAGTGTACTCATACGGCCAAACATTAAACTTTGCGATTCGACGGAAATGTTGTTTTTGAGTTTTGACACTTGTCCGTGCGTTTCAATGAAACTAAGTTAAAAGTTGTTACCTGGTATGGGTAAAGCGAATTGGAAAGCTCTGTCGAATGGCCTTGTGAATTTCCAAATCCGTTCATGTCGTCCAAAATAGTTCCATCAACTGGTTGGTGATTATGATGATGCTGCCCGTTCAGACTCATACTTTGCAAGCTTTGAGTCATGCTATTCATGGACGAAAGCGGTGGTCTTGTGGTGCTTGACGGAAAAGAATTCCCCCTACCTCTTAAGCTGCGTGTTTGCGCCAATGTTAAACTCGATGGACGTGAAGAACTTCTGGCATGAGACAAGGCAAT
This sequence comes from Parazoanthus darwini, assembly GCA_025403605.1. Lineage (NCBI taxonomy): Eukaryota > Metazoa > Cnidaria > Anthozoa > Zoantharia > Parazoanthidae > Parazoanthus > Parazoanthus darwini. The sequence goes on from JAOBYF010361092.1 coordinate 2,738, forward strand.
TGTATTCATATTCGGGTTGGAAATTCGATGACCCCAAGCTGAACCAGTGGATATGTGTTGCTGCGGCCATCCAGACATTGAGTGAGGATGTTGATTCCAGGCAGAGACAGAATTAAGCGGGTTCGAGATGGTATGAACGGGTTTTGTTGCTGTTATATATGGCGATTGGCCATTGTGTGGCGGCCGTCTATGCTGCTGATGTACTGTTGTCGTAATGGTCGGTGCTGCAATTCTCCTCGGCTGAGCGATAGCCGGCGTATTTTGAGGAAAGTGAACTCCGTTCACAGGAACAAACCCATCATCAATGACCGTGCTCGGTGGCGACCAAAACCCCGATGAAGTCGAAAAGTCGTGAAACATGGAGTTTTCCGTGGTGAAGCAAGTTTTATGTTGTTCTAAAACTGTATTCTCTTGCGTTGAATTTATCTTAGATTTTGGCGACTCGCGGTCCAAACAATCCTCACATCCGTTTTTATTATTTTTAATGTTTTCTTCGGAGTCGTCCTTTAGGGTTAATGGTGGCGATGGAAAGAAAAGGGACGTAGTTCTCTCCGCGTGCTTGAAATCGGCGACTGGTGACAATGTACGGGTAGACTGGCCAAAATCGGCCATGTCCAAGAAAGACGCAGAAAACTCAGTCAAGATTCTCGGCTTGGGCGATTACGTATTCAGCAGGTGCCTTTGTGTTCGAGTCGCCACGTCGTGCGCCTCTTCTGACAGTTTGAAAGAGAGCGAATTCGAATGAATGGTTTGTGGTGGCTTTGATCACGTGCTCGACCTGCTTAGAAGAAAATTCATTATGATCACATGAATTTACAATCTGGTCGTCGGGTATTGTTGAATGTCCCCTTGACAAACATTGGAAATAATTCCGGAATGAGGCGACTTTCTATCGACTCAATTGATTTTTGCAATTGCTGTAAAACAAAAACTGTTCCGCACCCACAATATCGCAAGTGGGGAAAATATTCAGGCCAAAAACACAAACAACTATAAACATTTGCAGTTTATGAAACGTGAAGCCGATTTGCTTTGATTTGTTAGCTAGAACCGCCAAAATACGAGAAGTCTTCATAAATTACACCCTTCCATTTCTCTGTTAAGTCCACGTGGTTTACAACCCAGCGAATGGTCTTTGTCAAGTTAAGGGACGCTTGCTCATTCAATACACCATAGAGGAATACAATACTCTTACTCGTGCCGTATTTATTTGCATTTGGTCAAGTCAATAGAGTCTATTGTCACGAGGAACATATTTTTCTCACACATTAAACACAACCACAAACCGATAAAACAAAATACTAGAAAAAACTTCACTGTCTTTCCTTAACATCAAAGTGCTAAAGGACAAATTTCTTTTTAAACTGCCGCGATACAAACTAAATTTTTGATTCGCCTGCATTTGTACATCTGCTACATCTGATCAGTGAGTGAGGATTTCTCTCTGTTCACGGCAGCGTACAATTCTCCCAAACTGCGTGTTAATGGGCCAAAAAGCCGAATGTGATTGGTAGATTAATTGCCATTTGGTTTTATCTTTTCAAAGAAGATGGGAGATTCAATGTTGATAGTTGCAGCTGTTTGAGTTTTGCCATTTGAGTAAACAAAGCTCCCTTAGATTGACAAAACGGAGCTGTGCTCCGAAACTGGTAGAACTTTCCCGGATCTTCAGTATTCCACACAAGATGTATTGTTGAGAAATGAAGTAGCTTCTGAATCTAGTTCACGGCATTATAATTTTTTGTAGTCCTCTCACTTATTCAACTGGATTTTCCCTTCAAGTTCAGTTATATTTCTTCAAAACTTGTGATCTTACTCGAGCTGCACGACTGGGAGATATGAGAGTATGTAGTTGGGAAAGAAATTACAGTAATAAAACGAAATCTGTTTCTCACAGAAGAAGAATTGAATCGAACCAACTGCTGAATAAATGGGAAATATTTCTTTCTCCGCTGTCCTTTGTTCGATTCAAGTCAGTCAGTTACCGGAAGTATATTCCCATGTTTATTAGCGAAACGGAAGTATTTCTTCGGATCGATCGGCTTGACGAGCTGGACTCTGATTGGTTGATATTTTTCCTGCATCAAGCAATCAAAACCGAAACTGAAAGCGCCATGTTGGATTTGAGAAAGGGAAGAGAGGTTGGCAGTTTCAGGTTTTGAAGAAGAGAAGGCTGAAAATTGAAAGTTCTGTTTGAGCAGTTGCTTAGCAAAACAAAAGAAGAAGGTAGAAGCATTTTAATGGCACTCACTCGTTTTGATGATCACGATACAAGGTGAGTGGAAGTCTCTCCTCACGTGTCCACGGACTTTGGACTTGCTGAAGACGTAGTTTACGTGAAAAGTTTGTAGTCATTGAAGCTGTCTTTGATTTTACGTCGACTGTTGCGCCAGGCAGCAAACGACTTGGCAGGAAATTCAACACATAATGAAGCGTTTCTTCTTTCATTCTTCGTGACGCTTTTAACCTGTACGAATCGTAACGCGTTTTTGCAGGAAACTGCAGCAGGCAAAACAAACAAATTCGGAGCCCAGCCATGTAAAATATTATAAAAATGTTGCTTGCCCTTCATTCCGTGTACAGAGTAATGTACTGCTAGATGCTGTAACAGTCTGGACACAGGAGGCCCAATTTCTGGCACTGTCTTCAGATTTGTAAACAAACCTGTTATTTAATTATAGAGCTTGGAAGAATTCAGAAAACTTCCCTGATGGCAATTTAAGATTTCTTCCATAGTCTTTATTATTCATAATGATATGTTTTAAGATGTTGTCTTCATTCAGTGTGTGAACATATCCAGTGATTCTGATGAACACTTTTGCTCAGGATTTTAAGAATAAATCTTTTTCCAGTTCTACTTTGTTAAAATTTGATAATTCGCTGAGCAAACACCTTTAAATAATATTCTTTAGTGTGCCTTTTTCTTGAATTCTGCAGCAGGCAAAGTGCTGTGTAATAGTTTGGTGCAGTATCGGGACCCTTTCATTCACTTTCACTGTATTCCCTGGAGTGGAACTTAGCTCTACAAACTTCAGACTTTACCTTTGCTGTGTAGACACCATACATGTACAACTACATGATCTATACCTGTATGTCAAGAAGACTCATTCATAGTACAAGCTTCCTGTTGCTGTGTGTGGCAATCCTTTGGAAAACAAGACTTAAAATTTGGTCCATACTACCAAATTATCAAGAAAAGCAATTGCTGAATCCAGTTGGTCAAGAATGTATGCCAGTATGGTTACAAAATTAATCAGTGTGTTAAATGCTCAAAAATCATTAGAAGACTACATATAAAATGTAGGTCAATGAAATATCTAAAATCTTGGCTTTTGGAAATGATAATGTTTAGTCTTCAATACTTTATTGTAAAACTGTTTCCTAGTTTTGAGTTTGGAAAATGAAAAAGGTCTGGAATAAGATTGCAAAAAGGCTGGAATTTTGCATTCAAATATCTGTATGAAGCCTGGAGGAAGTTAGATGCTTCTAGAATTATGCGCCTCTGTGTTATAAGATAATGCTTAAATATTTTATTATTAGTTTTATTAACTCAGTTTTTGTCATTTGATGAAAACCAGGCGATGCTGGGTTTGTTTTGCCACGGAGGATGATGAGCCAGATGCACATTGGGTGAGACCCTGTCGATGTCGAGGGACGACTAAGTGGGTTCATCAGACATGTCTACAACGATGGATAGACGAGAAACAGGCTGGAAGTTCAACAGCAAAAGTATCATGCCCACAGTGCAATGCAGAATATATTATTGTTTTTCCACCACTTGGTGCGATTCTCCAGGCAGTGGAAGACATGGACAAATATATCAATAAGATTTGCCCATTTGCTGCTGCTGGAGTGGTTGTGGGCTCACTTTACTGGTCAGCAGTAACTTATGGAGCTGTGACAGTCATGCAAGTTTTGGGTCATAAAGACGGACTGGAAGTGATGGAGAAAGCAGACCCTCTGTTTCTGCTTGTTGGGTTACCCACAATTCCGTTGGCACTTATTCTTGGCAAAATGGTGCGGTGGGAGGACCACATACTGCGCTTATGGAGACGTCATGTGAGCAAAATGACAGTTTTTAATTACTTCTTCCCCCAGTTTTCTCCCCCCTCCCCAGGAGGTGTCCCTATGCGTGAACCAGCTGAGCCCCCACCACTGTCCGATCCTGTGTCGGCCACAAGGGTGTTGTGTGGGGGACTTATTCTACCAACACTTGCAACTCTCATTGGAAAAGTGTGCTTTGGTAATGTGGAGTCCAGTTTACACAGAGCTCTTTTGGTAAGTTTATAATAATAATAGTAATAATAATAATTATAGTAGGAATAATAACAGTAATCAGATGAAATTCAAAGGAACTTCATATCGCACTTTCCCTGTTAAGCCAAACAATCTAATAAAAATAGTTATTCAACAGAATTCTAAACTACATTCATGAATTCTAAAATACAGGTATGTAGCACTTCCCCAATTTATGACATGTTCCTGGCATAGCACTACATTCTTTTGTGTATCTGTGTCCAATTTCCAGTTTGCACAGAGCTTTTCTGGTAAGTTTACATGTATAATAATAATCAAACAAAATCTTTAACTAGTACTTTCCCAGCATATACATGTTCTCAAATGGGACAAGCCGCAAACAATCTCAGTTTTTATGTATCTGTGTTATTTAACCATTAATAAAATTTTCAAGGAACTTTTATTTTTTTTTCTGTTGTTACCAACTTGTCAGTATCTGTCCTAGAGGTATCTTCCAACCGCCATGAATGCCCTTACATATGAAGAAAATTAATGAGAAATGCAAACACATGGCTGTGAAAACATTTGTCAGTTAATTTAAGGTAGTTATTTGCAGACAGTACTGTATGTCAAAGTAGTTGATAATGGCAAATTTGGGAGGCATAAATTATAGCATGATACAGTACAATAAAAGAACATTCATTGATAAATCACCATTATAAAATTATTAGAATATTTTTTTGTGGTGACAAAAATTAATCAAACCAGTGTTAGTACTATATTCTTTATTCCTCCTATTCCTAATTTTTGTCAAAAAATACATTACTCATGCATGTCCGTTAAGCAAACTTTTAGAATGATTAATCATTCTAAAGGTTTGTTCAACTGACGTGATGTGTAATGTATTTTAATTATTGTTTGTTCAACTGACATGCATGTGTAATTTATTTTTACTGTCAGTAGTACTGACAGTCATGTTATTTTTAATTACAGCTCTGGCTGAAAATTAGAATATACACAAACATGTGCATGTATAAAAATTATATAAAAATAATGGGGAAAAATGTTTTAAGAAAAGTTTTAAATGTTAAAGTCAGCCTGATGGTGATCAGAAAGAAAAAAATTACGTCACCAGTTTGGATGCCATATTTACCATTGAACACATACTGTTTTTAATAGTACAGTACCTTACCACATTCTACAAATTACTGTTTTATCCTTCGTTTGAAGTATAACTGCTGACATGTGATATACTTGGAGCATGCAAACTTGTAAAGTCATTTAAATATTCATTTTTTCACTTTGACTATAGATTTGTTAATTAATTAATATGCATTTTAACAGAGACGAGTATTGTTTTGTATAACAACAAAAATTTTCATCAAGGTCACTGCACACGAATCAATTGAATTTGTATGTAATAAGAAAATCCCTGATTTGCTGGAGTATTGAGTATAATTTTTAAGGTCTGGAATTTCTTAAAACAGTTAATTTGCATGAGAAATCCTGGAATAACCCTTGAATTTCAGGGGGTGGGGATTATTGAGAATTATTTGACTGTTTACTTTACAAACTCCTTACACATTATCGAGTGTGCATTTTTGCATGATTTCATCATTAATTTTCTGGTATCTGTTGGGTTCAAGTGGGTATATTAAACTTCAGATACTATTTTCCTGTTTATAGTCTTCTTGATAAAGTTCTACAAACCTTGAAGTCACCGGCAAAAAAACCTGGAATTATTTTGAGAAACTGACCAATGTCAAATGACCTGGGAGAAATGACCTAGGGGAAATGACCTAGGGGAATAACCCAGAGGGGAATGACCCCATGGGATGGGTCAACCCCCTCCTTCCCTCTGGGTTATCACAGGAGGGGGTGACCCAGGGTAGATGACCAAGGCAAAGTTACTGTATCCTGCTGAACACACTACATGTACAAACTCAAGAAGCTTTGTGGGTTGTTTGTGACTATCACATGCCAGTTCAGAATTCCAAAAAAAGAAATAAATTTATTGTCTCTGCCAAACGATTGTTTGTACATGTACAGTTTTTCTGTCTCCATGTTTCTCTATTTCTCAAAAATACATGTGTCCTACATTATAAATTCAACTCCTTAAAATATAACCAACACCATTACAGTCTGTATTCCTCACAGACTGAAAAATTTCCAATATTTAGTCACCAGATTGGCAACTGGTTTTAAACTCATGATCTCCAAGAACTACATGATTGTATTTTTCAGTCACAATGGCTACTGGTGACCATATCAGTCACAAGTTGACTTCTTTCTTGTCTGCATAATTTTGAACAATTGTAATAAATTGATGTTTTTCAGGGTGGAATTTCTTTCATAGCAGTCAAGGGAGTTATAAGAATTTACTACAAACAGCAGCAGTACATCAGACAAGCCCAGAGGATCGTCAGGGATTATCAGGAAGACCAGTGTTTTAAAGCACCCTCATCATATGCTTGAACTGTTATGACATCTTCCTGCATAAGGGAGCTACATACAATACATGTATCCAGGGATTTGGGAGACTGGTGACTAATGGGCCTTGTGCAGCTAGGGGTCACATGAAAGAAAATATGCCAAACTGAAAGGCATGTTTAAGACTCCAAAACAAAACACAATTAACTAGAAAAGTGTGTATTTTCTTTGTTTTACATTTCACAGTGAAGTCTTGCACAGTTATTCTTTTGCTTTCCAGTTCGGCATATTTTGTACCACATAACCTCTAGCTGCAAAATGCCTATTGGTTTGGTGTCACCGAACTGAAGGACTGAATGGGTGGGAGTGGATGAATATCATCACTAAATTTAAATTCTGTTCATGGTAGACTTAGGTAAATTCTGCCTGTAGAACACCCTGTTCTGCCTTTCAGCAAACATGTACTGCCGCTAAAAATTGTTTATTTTGCTCGTAACTCTGCTGGAACAAGGTTATTTCACATATATGCTGTTTAGTAAAATCTGAATAAGCTAGGTTACCAGTATAGAGTGACTTTTGTTTGACCTTGAAAAATGCATTAGCAAATAAATATTGTTTGCTTTTTGTTTTGTCAACCAGTGGAAGGAAAGCTATGAACATGAACTCTGCTGTGGATTTCTATCTCTCTGTTTATTTGTCCAATGAAAATAATAGGAACTATGAACATGAGCCTAATAAAATTAATGATGGCACAATTCTTGTGCTTGCACATGTTCAATTCATCTAGCCAATCAGAAGATCCCCACATTCATTGTAGTGAGCGCTCCTCTTCACATTCTGTTTGCACAGCCAGTAAACAATGTTCGAGCTCTGTTCATGTTTTTTTTGGGTGTTTCTATTTCAAGGTCAAACGAAAATCCCTCTGTTTATGTGACTCTTTCAATTCCCTAAAACCAAGTTCATGTAAAAGTAAATGTTTGTATCTACAATGAGATGCAATGGCAAGCCAAAGCTAATGTGGAGTTCAAAATTATGTTTTCATTATTAGTGCTTCAGCTTTTTTATTGACTGAGCTTGGATTATGCTTTTACACAGAATGCTTGTAAGTTTTCAAATTCTGCAGGTGTTCTGCCTGTTGCCCAGACTCAATGGGCTGTTCTCAATTCTGCTCAAATTTCTGCTGGCAGAGTTTGCTTTTAAGCCTCGTTCATAGTGTAGGAAATCTCGGTTGCTTTAAGACCAACTCACACTAGTTAGCAACTTTTGTTGTGATTCCCATTGTAATATTTTTTGCACTAGCACTGTTACTTCCAAAAGTATCTGCAATTACCGTAAATGTGACTGTCCATGTGAAAACCACACAAGTTTGCATCGTCCATATCACACTTGTAAGATTTAGGCCCTGTTAGGGGGTATTCATTGATAAAAACACACTGTAGTCTGGTTTCATCAATAAATAAAAGCAATATATTCATAAACTCGAGGATTATACAACTCGAACACGTCAACCTGACACAGTCACTCTAGAACACTAAAACCAGAAAAACATGAACTATATCTTAATGCAAAGTCACTCATGCGCAGTATGGTGGTTTCATCAACCAATCGAAACAATGTTCAAACCAGCATAAATTATCATAATTCTAACATTCATGACCCCAGTCTGAATTTTACAATCTTCCATATCACAACTTCATACTGGTGCTACTGTATGTTGCTATGGGAATTCTATGTATTACCATGTTGTCATTCAACAAGCATATCTCTCGTTCACAACTAACTCAGTGTCCTTAGTGACAAACAGTGACAATAATGAGTGGCAAGACAACAAGAAAATAACAGGAAGCTCAGATTTTCAGTTTTAATTTTTTTTCTATCGGGGTTACAGTTTGCGAATTTTTTTTGCCACTGTCACAATTTCACACATGTCAGCTTAGCATTGTTCATCAGCTTCCCTGTCAGCTATTGGAATTTACTCTAACAGGGCCTCGAGATTTATACAATGAAACTAATTAACATTTTATTGGTCAGGAACAGACTTTCTACTTGTGGGACCTGTGAAAGAGTTGCATTTAGCCAAATGGAAAGTGTCCTGCCCCAGATTTGAATATACATACTGTAGTGGAATAGTGACCTTTTTAAGCTTTTGCTCTCACAAGGGCCCACATTATAAAGACTTGCTAAGTTTTCATTATATTAGCGAGTTGAGATACTGTAATTTTGTATATCATCATTATGTAGCCTACACCACAGACACTCTATACCTCTAAACTATATAATTCGATGGTTGAAGGAACTTGGGCTGGCTGCATGCAGGCTACTTGGAGAGTTTTAAGCAGATGATCAATTACCAACTTCTCAAAACTTAGTTATTGTATCTTTTTGAAAACTTATTTGATACTGTTATTGTAGATCAATGTTGACAAACGTGACCGAAGTGAAAGGGTTAATCTCGCATATTGCTATAATTATTTTGCCTAGTTTTGTTGACACATCCAGGTGCTCACTTTGTTTTGCTCACCATAATTAAATGCATGAAAAATAATATAATAATGAAACCATTTTAAACTTTCATTTGAAAACAGTCTTCTGATGCCTTAGTCCCAAAAACAGCAATTCACTTTTTTAAGTGCAAACTTTGAAGGTATCTGCTGCTTAAGGTTCAAGTGGGATTTACAATGTACATGCGACAATTTGTTTGCCTGATTTAAGTTTGTTTGTTTGTTTTTTATCAAGAACCACCTAATTATGTGGTTGTATACATGTAGCCAATCAGAGTTCAGAGAATGTCCACATCATTTTAAGAACCTAGCGGATTAGAAACCTACAGTCTAAATTATGGGGAAATTAGTTATTATTAACCTTAAAATGAAATTTTAAGATCCCAGTCCAGGTGCTTTTGGAAAATTGAAGGTTCTTACAAAACAGGTACATGGGTTTCATACTGTAACACAAAATTGTCCAAATTTATAGATCTGTTCCAGACGATCGGCAGTTTCTCATGTGACCTCAGTAAGCCAATCAGAGAACGTCACCTCGATTTGGCATACAGTATGGCACCATCCCAGAAAGCAACTAGGGCAAAAAACTTGTATGAGTCATGATTCTGAAATTTGGACGCCATTTTGGAAAAGCAACCCCGCGCACAAGGAGTTGTGGGATGTGCCATATGCCAGAATGAGTCTGGTGTGCATTTGTTCTATAAATTATTTTCTTACAAAAATCAGGTCCACAAATTGTTGTTTGTTTGTACTCCTATATACATGTGTGTTCAAATTAAGTGGGTTGCAAAGTAATATATGACAGCCATTCATTTGTATCATAGTATAAAAATATGTTGAGGGTACCTATTTTTCATAATCAAAAATTTGAAAACGTGAAAAAATTGGTGCTTTTTGAAGTTCAATGAAATCTGAAATAGCCTATATTTTAAACCAGCTTTGCAAAGGTCATACCATGACCATTTGACGTTTTGTCACAAAGAGTAATGTGTTTGGTGTAAGTTATTTATTTCTCAAAATTAGAGATTGTACTTGTTCAAATTAATGCAAATTGTGGAATCTCTAATTGAAAACTTTGACATTCATTTAATTAGTAGTTTTAATGCACGTATAATTTTGTAGTTACACTGAATTACAGGGTTTTGAAGCCTCTTGAAAAGTCCTGGGATTTTATTTCTTAACTGCTGGAAAATTTCTGGTAAATACATGATTTGTATGAAATAAAATTTCAGAACTCCTAAATTGTTTTGAGTATTTTATTAGAATTTTGATAAGATTGTTCCATGGATTGTTTGATTGTTAGATTAATAACAATAAAATTATTTTATGATTTTAGGTAAATAAATTTAGGACTGAGTTTACTTGAGGAGTACAGTGTGAACACTTCATGTAGTTTAAAATCTTGTTACTAGGCAGTCTAATGTAACATCTACAGGGTTCTAACATTCGGGGAAAGGTCAATCAAAAATGTTTTTTAAAAAGGTCTGGGAATTGTCAGGAAATTCTATGTTTGGAAGTGTGTCTTGGCATTGCTTTCCTCTCACTGGAAACATGCAACTGTGTTTGAATGGGAGTTCTGCTCTGCTTTGGTGCCAGGAAGTGATCTGTGCTGCAATGCCTTATCGAAAGTTAAGTTGATTTTAGGCTAGTTGTAACTGTTAATATTGGCAGTGGGACCATTAAGAGTGTACAGAACTTACTGGTTTAGTACTGTACAGGACAATGAAAATTACATTCAGGAAAAGGTTGGATAATTGTATTTTGCAAGTAGGTGGAAACCTTGATGACAGTGCATGTCTGGTAGTACAATCATGTACTTGACTCAATTTATAGGTCATGAACATAGTATTTCAAAATAAAATTATTTACACTTATTTGTACTAAGGATAAGTAACTGTTTCCATCCAGTTACGCTACCCTACATGTACGTATACCATAAAATTAATAAGCTGTCTAACAACAGTCAAGAGTTAAGTCAACAGTGCACAGTCAAGACCAGAAAAAAAAGGAACTGGCCAAGTTTTATAACCAGTTTGCTCTATTAACTACATGTACTGTATAGACCACTTTCATAAATGGCAGCTATTTTAGTATTCTCCTGTTTTTGTTTAAATTAGCCTCACTAGCCTCGTTCTTAAGTCAAAAAATCAAAAGAATACATTAACCTGAACGAGGCTAGTGTGGCTTATTTGAATAAAAACAAGAGAATACTAAAATAGCCGCCATTTATGAAAGTGGTCTATGGTGGGCAACTACCCACCTCCCCCTCCCCCTCAGGTTAGGGTTTGAAGCAAGGTTTGGGTTGCGTGTAGGTTTAGGGAAGGGGTGTTTGGGTATATGTTTAGAAACCTACGTTAATCCAGGTTATATATCCGTCTTTCTTTATGTCTGCTGTCAAAATGTCAAGAATTATAATTCTAATTATATGGACGCCCACAGAGTTGTTCTTTTTTCCCAAAAAACAGAGTTCTTTTTTCCAAAAGTCAGAACTCCCGCATTCTATTAAAACTGCTACACTCTGGAAATGCAGCATTCACAAATACTATACAACAGTATACAGCACAAAACAATACAATACAATAAAAGAGATTACAAAGCAACACAACAGAATGCAGTAGAATACAGAACAAAACAGTAAAGTACACTAGAGTACATTACAAAACAGTACAGAACAACACAAGACAATACAACACAGTACAGTAGACCCAAGAACAATAATTTCGACCGTGTTGAAAACGGCTGCAACTCGGAAGGTCTTTCTCGTGATAAACTAATTTAGAAGCTTGTAAAAACTCAGAATAAAAATCCATAAAGGACAGCGTAACAGCAATATGATGTTATTTCCAAATATCGAAGTAAAGGGTCCTAAAATTGATTAAAGTTCAAGCTAGAGGTCTATCATTTCCTTTACCGAGAGGTAGGGGCAGACGGTCCGAGTTTTATTGAAGGTTTTGAACTTGCCATCTGCAATTTTGAAAATTCAACAAGATCTTCTGATTCCGGTCAACTGTATAATAGTTGTCATAAATGCAGAGGTTTTATCATCTGTTTTTCTAATTTAATCTATTTAAGTGTAATTTAAATGTTCTACATTATTAGACTTAGCTTTCTAAATTAAGCTAAGCGTAACAAAAATTGATAATGAAAATTGTACAATAACCCAATAAGGCAACCAGTGGTATTATGAATTTTCGTGACTGCGATGTTGGTGTGACAACAACATACATGTCATGTGCAAAAGTGTGAAGAAATGTGCATTAACAAATGTTTCGGTGTCAATTAACGATTCTGGAAAGCAGTACCATTATGTAAAAATTTTTAGCCAAAGTTTATAGATGTGAAACCCCAAAGTTTATAAATGTGAAAAGTCTGTCGTTTCAATTTTTAGCTTGTTTTATCACTGTTCGAGGAAACGGTGATTTTGTATTTAAGTTGATTTTTTTCAAATTAGTCGAGCTTTTAATCTTAGTATAATGTCCTGCTACCAACGAATCAGAAAGGACGTTTTACTTCCCCCTGACCAATCATTTGCGTGTTTGTATCTTTAGCATTTTATAAGGTTTGTTAACTTCTAATTAACAACAGGAAGTAATTTACGTGTTTTCGTTTAAACTTAAACAGGACCTCTGTAATTGGATTACGATTGCCATGTTTAACAGCGGAATATGAGTTTACCTGTGGAAGTGCATCACAAAAAACAAGAAAGTGTTAATGACATGCAAATTAAAACCAAGCTGGTGACACAAACATGATGACAGTGGCTATGAAACGTGATAACAAGACTTTGCAACTGGCAGTTTGTTCTCCGAAACAGTTTCTAGAAACTCTCACTTCTCGAAGTTCCAAGGATTTATCTATGAAAAAATCCTTTAACTTCTAACAGATTTTGCACGTTTTCAAGGGCATTTCAAGCCTTGTGTACAGCAACTTTGACAATAAAGTGCCTACGCTAATGTGCATAACAATGCTAGCTGTCGACTGTGTGAAAGCAAGAGTGAACACAACCTCGTTCCCAGGCTTTTCTCTCTCCCGAGACGAAAGAGCCTGGTTGGGTCAAGTCACGTGGCACCCAGATTCTGGGTTCAAAAAAAAAGTAACGTATATGTGCGTTGGTTTGGTGAAAAATCTCAACACTAGTTTTATTAAGAGCAAAAGTCAATCTCAATCACATCTTCCACACTTATTATTTGTTAGAACCAAGAATGTGAGTGCCACGTGACCAGACCCAACCAGAGTCTTTCTCTCGGGACTGGAAAGAGCCTGGGAACGAGTTTTGAGAAGAGCATTCGTTTGATCCCCGTCGCCATCTTGGATTCTGCTGTCTTCTCTATTGAGCCACGCTACCACAGACTCCAACATGGCGCCGGGAACTGAACGAGCTCTGGCTCAACCTCGGTATGAGAACCCACGAATGACGTCACCCCAGTGTAGCTAACGTCAAACTGGGTTCAGCAGTGGTGAAAGTGATAAATCGCCCCCACAATATTGATACGTTGCACCCTTCTACTCATACATTGGAAAACATGCTTTAGTTATGGGAGCTAAATTAAACATTTCACGACAATATAATTGACGTTAATCAAACGTTGAGCGGAGCACATTAATGACGCCAATTCACCTCCCATAATTTAAGTAAATTTTGTAGAGTTTGAGTGTTAGTATGCACTGTACCGCCAATCCTCAGCGAT
>JAOBYF010362203.1:0-16590 GCA_025403605.1 Parazoanthus darwini
GTTGCTAATTATTATGCAACAATAATTTTTACTGCCAAGTCGCGCGTTATTATCGGTTAGATTCGATCACGTGATATCCTTCGCGGCGCAAATATCAGCGAATACAGCAGGGCAAATATCTCTGGCATAGAGAATTTTGCTAGGGAAGTAGATCTTCCTATGTTTCATTGCAATATTTACTATATTCCGGACTTTCAAAGCACCTTTTTCCTGTCAAGTCCATTCCAACCAATCCAATCACTACTTTTCTTGATCTGAAATCGAGGCTTGTCAAAGGCAATTCAACCGCCATTTTGACCAAACTTCAAACCACGGATTGGAGTCAATGCACTGTTGAACCTTGCTAAACAGTTACTACTTTCTCAAAAACCATCACTGTGAGGAAAGTTTCCGAAGATAATGCTACGACAGCGGCAAAATTAGGTAATAAGTAAGTTGTGAAATTTTTAATAACAGGTTTACATGTACTGATGTAGCAAGTCTGCCGGGAATTTTTGTTCGAGTGAAATGTAAAGTCATACTCAACACGAAAAAAGACCGAGTTTATTCAGTTTTTCGAATTCATTTGTAGCTATTATTTAAGAACAAGTGATTTACTGTAAAACATGAACGGGTATTGTTGTTAAACTTTAAATCGGAAATCAAACTTGTTTGGTTTTTAAATTATCCATTGTTCGACAGGCTTCAAGACATTTCAAAACACTTTTCTTGAACCAAATGTTGCCTAAAACATATTAGCCCGACGTTACCTATTATTGTCGAATCATAAAATGAAAAACTGCTTCTGTGGTATGTTGTATTGAGGCCCTCGGCTTCCAGATTGTCCTCAAAGTCTCTCTCATTTGCCCTCGCCTTCGTCTCGGATAAATGTTCACTCTTCGGACAATTTCTCAGCCTTGGATACAACATACCACGGAAGTAGTTTGTTCACAAATTAACACTTCACGGAATAAGTGCGAATTGCAAACTTTCGTCGTTCTGTGTTAATTTCACTGGTTTGGTGGTGCATGAATTTCCTACAACAAGGAAATAAATGGTTTGTAGCACTTACACTGCCATAAGGAGAGGGGACTGGTGCCTGTGTTGTGATGGGTGAAATGGATGCTGCCCGGTGGGCGGGCCCTGGTGAATAGGTTGAGGAGTATGGAATGTTCTGGGGGTACGCAGGCTGTGGACTGCTGGATGATGGCAGGTCCCCATGATATGATGGTTGCTGGGGTAACGGTTGGCCCTGAATGCAATGACAGAATGTATAAGAGTTCGCTCCTTTATCTAGTATTACTGACATTTCTTTGCTTAGTTTTCACTGTAACATAACATTTAAGTGAATTACACTTGAACACAGTGGTGTTCAAGCAAAAGGCTTATGGCCTTAAAAATTAGAAAACTACAAGAACTTTACAAATTCATTTAGTAGATACAGTACAGACCTTTAAAACATATCAGTAAATGTAACAACGTTTTCCATTACCGTTTTTCTTATTCCATGCTTGTACATACATGAATGTTTTTTTATAGCGCTTAAAACATTAAAGTACGTGTACACATCTATTGTTTTGCATTTGTGCAGAGTCAGCAACAAATTATAATAATACAGTATGCACTATAAAAAGGAATACAGTCACAAACAAGTTGTGCTACTTGATGACTGAGGTGATTATGTACCATATATAGCAGCAACAATGAACAAGGTTAAGTAAACAATAGTAAGACTCCTTTACTGGTACAAATGTTGGATAATGTTCTAACACCAACCTGGTATGCTTGGTACGACATCCTGAAGTCACTGGCTTCACCTGGCAAAGAATTGTCATGAATTACTTATTTTTTTAACTAATATAATTAATTTTAATACTTTAATTGATTCTTATATACTTTCAAAACTTTAATGTCTGTTTCTCCAATATTGTGTGCAAATACACCACATGAAAAGCATCATTTGAAATTCTGGGCAAACATCTACCAAATAATTATAGTTATGCCATTTCTACACATAACATCTTGAGGCAAATTGATAGATGTTCAAAGTTATTGTCACAAAGTTATGCAAACACAGATACTAAGAACAATAAGTACAAAATATTACACATTAGCTACACATTCATGATGCTTCAGAGTAAGTATCTAGAGATTTACGGACATTGTTAGACCCGTGGCTTGGGTTTGCCTGTGTGCATATAACTGATGGTCTTGTTTGGGAGCAGAAAATTCAAGGGAAAAAAATGAGATTCACTTGAGTTGGGAGTCATTGGAAGACTGCCAGCTTCGCAGGCTAGTTGTTCCTCTGGAGCCTTTACAGGTCTGAAGTACCAATCTAGCCTTTCAGTTTTTCTGTTCATTTTTTAAATCTCCAGATTTGTGGATTCTAAGTTGGAAGATCTCCTCTCATTACAGTACATACATAGTTACATATATGAGCAAGTTGAAATCAAGGCATCGCAGTAATCACAGGCTTAAGTTGGAATTGGCAAGGGGCCACACTGAATGACTAAGCATTGAGCAAACAAACAATAACCAGAAGTTCCACAACATTGGAAAAGTCTGCACACTGTATATTTCAAAGGTTATACCACATGTATACTGTCCTACATAATTTTTTTTAAAATAAGTTATTTTATACTCTAAAAGAATGCTAATTAATACTGCTAAATGCATAATGAACAGTGCACATGTTTTTATCCATAAGCAAAGCCTGGAATTGATAATATAAACAATTTGTGCCAGCACAGTGACTGGAAAGAGATTTTATTAAATCATCTATTCAATAATTTGTAAAAAGGGACTGGGTTGGAAAGCTAGCAACTCTTCGAAGGATCAAAGTTATGCACAACTTATAAATATGGGCAAAGTGACCTCCGTGTTTATAAATTATATCCAAGCCTATATCCTGCACTCATAAAGTGAAATACATGTATGTAACATACTCTGCCCAGTTGAACTGAAGTCAAAGTTGTATGGCTCTGCATAGCAATCAGATAGAACCTTTTCCATTTTTAAATCCATCTAGAAGAGACTTGTTGAAATTGTGAAATCCAGTCTTAACTGTCGCATAGCACACTGAGCTGAAGTTTGCTTAAGGCAGCTGTTTTTAGAATGTAATTAATCCTTTAAAAATATGCAATTACATCTGTGTGCTTGACCTGACCTTTCAGTGTTGACACACATTAAGTATACACCACCTGTTTGCACTTTGTGGCCACGTGAATAAACTGATATCTAAATTCAATACTGTAAGTTTTGCAACTTACCTAAACAGCATAAAATAAACAGATGAGCTGTTTCAGTCAATCTGATTTTTGGGCTAGATGGTGTTGTGATAATTATTTCATGCAGTCTTCTGTAATCTTGACTTCATACTGTACATTACAGCACTTTTGAAAAAAATACATCCCAATTCAAAACATCTGTTTGTAAATCTTACCCTCTACATGTATTTCATAGTTTTAGTCACCTTGAAAATGGAATAACAACTTTTGGACTTTGGTACAACAACATGTCGTACTAGACACTTCAAGGGCATTAACATTTAGCTCTCTTAAGATTTAATCCTACATACAAGTCAAGGCCACTTGAGAAATATATTTAGATCTACAGTACAGTAGAATTTAAATTGTCACAACCAAATTATTTTCATTAATTTATTAATGTCATGCAAAATATATCTTACACACTTCATAATATATAATTTATGCATCGACCAGAGCGTTTATTGTGTATTGAAGTGCAATTTAATCTCTGGATCCTCCATACAGTATTTGGCAAATGTACAGCATGTATACATGATTGTATGTACCGTATCTGCTACAAACTAAATTAATAAAAAAATCCAGGGCCTTTAATCTACAGCACAGTGCTTAGAAAATAAAACCAGTTCATGCCAGAGGGATAAGGCTCCTTGTATTTAGCCCCATTTCAAAACAGCAGTTCTTGGTTATTTAAAATATGACCCATTCTTAACTGACAATTTAAGTTTTATCCACAAACTTCTGAAGATCAGTAATTTAGGAAAAATTGAGGCTTGTTACAACATGCAAAAGTTTTTTTTTTTTTTTCTGTCATGGTGCAGTGACAGTACTTAAAAAAAACGACACTGATAATTAATACTCTTAGTTAACACCTCCAACAACAACTTTAACAATAACTTTAATTCCAGGGACACATAAATGATATGAATAGTTATAAGACATGTACACTGTATATGCAGGGATTCCAACTCTACTGCTTTGGTCAGAAACCTCCCTTTTTTGGCAGTCATTTTCAGTCTCCATTTTCACTTCTCATAGTCTCGCACCTTTTTGTTACAAAATGTTTGTCTTTGCTTCAAAATGTGTTGTCAGCATGTTCCTTTAGACAATCATGTCATTTTTCTGGTTACTTGCATTGCCTTCTTTTCCATGAGTGGCAGTGTGAGAGCTGTGGTGGACATTGATCTCATGAACAATACATATTTATTTAGTGTGTTGGTAGTTTGTCTCGAATAATAAATTATGTTCTCAAAAGACTGAAGAATCTAAACTTTCAAAACTTCCAGATAGCTTGCCTTCAGACCAAATGTCTAGAAACTAGAGGTTTCTGCACTCAAAGAATATCTGGGTTGGAATCTCTCTGTACAGTATGACTGTGTTCACGTGACTTTCAAGTTTGTTCACAATTTTGCACAGTATCAGTCAAAACTTACTCTAAATCTTTAACAGTTAATAAATACAACGAAGAAAACTAACATACATGTAATTCAGTCACTGGTTGTTAACTAGTACATACCTTCTTGTAAATTCAGGCCGAAACTACTGCAAAATAAAACAAACAACACTGTAAGTTCCTGATCATTGTGATAATTGTTTCACCCATAGCTCCAGGGCAGAGAACTTAAATAGCATCTTGCAAAATAATTTTCAAGGTTCCAAGAATAACTATAAACTAATTAAAGATAAAAAGCAATCCCAAACATACATGAATGAACTGAGTGCCTAGAAGAAAATCCAAAATGTGCTCCGTTATGAGGTTAATGAAGGCACTCTTGTAGGAAAGGATCAAAGTTTAAAACTAACAAACTATATGCAAAATAGTCCTTGATTTGCTTGAATAGGTGAATAAGTGAAACTGCAGCAATATTAAAATGTTTGATCAACAAAGTCTGTGGAGAATGCTACCACTTCTCAGTTTAAATGAATTCAAACCAACAACCTGAAATCACCAGTGTCGTACTTTAGACATTGCTTCATATTAAACATTTGCCAATAAGAGCTGAAACAAAAAAAGTCTTCCAACAATGTTGCTGAACTCGGCCGGATCTTTGAAATAATGAAGAAGTTAGAACAGCTCAATTAAATCACTTAAAACTGGAAATATTCCAGCATCAAAACAAAGGAAATCAAAATTCCCCAATATCACAAAAAGGGTCTCCCATTAAGCCTATTATCAAGTCAAAAGATCAACAAAACAAGTGGGGTGATGTAATTGCTAACCTTGAACATAAGCATAACTGGCCATTTTATTGAAAAAACAACAATGACATCACTGTTACAGATTGCCAAGATTCACAGCCAATCACTGTGCAGCTGTGTATATTTAGCTCTGATTGTTTCAAAGCTTCAGCTTGCAAGACTACAAAGGTCATTGTTCTAAGGTAACACGCTAGTGTTTATGTAAACAGACTTTCACACTTTCACAGCTTTAATTGTTCAAGTATTAGAGTGACATTTGGAACAGGACACAAAAGGTTCACAATAGCTCTTGATGACAGTGTGAAGAGGCCTTAAAACAATCTTTTGACAAGAACTGAAATTTTACTAACAAAGGCAATTTATAACAATAAATGGAAGTTCAATTCCGGGTGCACTAAATATACAGCAAACAATGTAAGACTTGAACTGTTCATGATTGAATTAAAAATACATTTACATGTGAATGCGAAATGACCACCCTCACAACTCCAAAGGTCAAAACTGACAGTTTTACCCAAAAAGTCTGCCATATGCCCAATATTGGAATGGTGTAGTGAAGCTTGTGCTGTGTACAGTGATCTAACTATAATATTAATACTTATAACTGTTTTGCCTCATTCTGATAGAAACATTCTGGACAGTTTATATCAATTGGTTTCTTTGGAACAACTTTTTAAATATTTTCAGAGGGGAAGAATCATGGTGGCAGTTTTTCCATCATATTGCCGGTAGCTACTACTATAATATTAGTTCAGGAAACAACATTTAACTAAAAATAGATTGATCAAAACCAGTGTTTTTATAGACAAAGAAACCCTTTCAACAAATAAACAAAGCATGTGACCAGCAAGTCTGACCACCTACATGTATATTGCAGTATGACTGAATGGTAGCTGAAACCTGACTTGCCAACTTATTGTGAAGGTTCTGTTGGCAAACGCAAACAGATCTTGAAATGTATGTATATACCACACCCTGAAATGGCCCCTAACACTTTATTAAACGATGTAGTTTTTTTAACTTAATTTTGAAAAGGTGGCTTCAGCAATAGCTGCAAAGAAAGTTAGAAGTTACAGTATAGGAGATTTTCCCTTAAAATCAAGAATAGATAACTAAAATTTCTGCAGACAGATAACCTTGCATTGAATACAGATAAGAAATGAATAAAGTGATTCAACTTGTCACTAGTTAAGGTTGATCAAGCAAAGTGAAAAAACATCCATTGTGCGAACTTGATATGATTGTGTACCAGTTCATCTAACTCATGTGAATTTAAACTACCACACAGAAAAGATTCCCTTTGGTTAGGGTTAAAAGATAAATTCATTGTTAAAAAATTGGCAATTTTCCATTCCTTGCAGGCAACAATCCACAACTGTTCTTCATTTTCCTTGACAGTGTGTCAGCAAGATGATTTATAACTAGAGATTTAAGGATAATTATAAGTGGACTTTAAAAAAGCTTTGAATTAAGCTCCAGGACCAACATTTTTAATCCTACTAGTGAAAGAGACCTCAAGTCTCCTCAAATCAGTGGATCATTGTTTTATACTAGCTAATGCATTATCAAAAAATTGTCCCACAAGTGATGTTTTTACAGATCAAGAGATTGTACTGGGGAAATTGTCTTTAATTTACCAATAAATATTAAAAAAACATTTGCCAAACTCTTCTCAGCTTGGACACATGCAGCTTTAAGTGCATCCTTTTTAAAATGCAGGAAACGTTTGTCAGTGGTAAATTGTGCTATTGTAGCTGTACTACCTTTCACTGACAGAAAAATCAGCACTTTCTCTGACTAGTGAAAATCTCTACTCAGCTAAATCCTCTTTCTCCCAGGGGAAAAACATTATTCCTGGCCTTGAGAGTTAAGCTAGAATCTCTTGCTGATGCTTTCTGAACTTTGCATCCAAATAAGCAACTTCTGAACTGCATTTTAATAGTACTAAAGGGTTGAGGTGTATATTGAGTGACTGTTCACCAGTAATTGGCATTTATTTTAGCTGCTGATGAATGGAGATCACAACATTTGACTCGGTACAATGCTGGCAACTCTTGAAGTGTAGAGTTTGAAGTACTGGAAAAATGCAAATATCCAGAGGCCAGACAATATTGTAGATCGATGTACCTCAAGTGAGCCCTGGGAGGTCATTTCTTTTAGTCAGAACTGAAATTTGTTTTACACACATGGTACACTAGGTCTTTGATTTTGCAATCAACATTTATTTTCTGCACAGTATCGGTATTATTATGAGGGGCTTGTGATATGAGACATAATTCATAATATATTGTACACCTGAAGTTCTGTTTCTTATATCAATTGCAATTGTGTTGTTAAGGTATCTTTCGAAGATAAAGCAACTAATAATTTACAAACTAAAAACATACCCTTTTTTAATATGGTACTGCCCATCTTCACTACATGTAACTTCAAATTATTTAGTTTTATGTGTACTTGGCAAACTTGAGCAATACTGTAGTTATCCTGGTTTGTTTCCTCAACCATTAATTTCTAAATCTAATGATTAAAAAAATTTCTGGTGGAACTTCTTACTGTTTTAACAGCATGCAGTTTACCAGTCAAGATGCTTTGAGATCCAATTAAACACTAATATTATTTTATTATAAAGTTGAAACAGCCTCTGATCCATCACTGCAGTTTGAGTGCAGACTAAATTTATGTTCAGAACATGCAAGCAAACAAAGGAATCATGTGATACAATTTATTGATCTGTCAGTGTTACTGTAGGCCAATTGGATGCTGGGGTTGTACTGTGGGGATGAAGGAATAGTATTTGCTATAAAATATTGTTACGTAGAAATTAAAATAGTTCACTAAAAGTATGTGTAATAACTAAGGAAAAAGTTCCAGCCATGAGCAAACTTTTATCTGATCCCCTACCCCCAAACCACTCTAGCTTCATGTGCCTGACCTCCTAAAGTTGATGAAAGAAGGCTTTTAAAAATGATATAGAAAATCAGAACATTTTTATACAATTTGAACAACAGGTCTTCATATAGAAAGAAAAGGACTGAAAATTACAATTTATACAGGAATATAGACTAGGATTTGCTTAGCAAGTTTGAACCGTCATCTTTAAGTCTGATCTTTTAATCCTTTTTTTTTACTTGCACCACATCCACACACACACAAAACTGGTTTAGTTCTTTTACAGTATAGATCATTTAAGTACTTCAACATTTAAACAATAATTTAAAAATTTAGAAGCTAAACTTAGCAAACCCACTTTCATATCTGCACAGCTCATTCTAATTTGGTTGATGATTACGTTGTTTAACAAGTGAAATATAATACAACCGCAGAAATGCAGTCCCATATAAGGTCACTTAAACAAACCGCTGTGCCCTATACTTAGCGGAAGTTTGCCATTTGAAAACTTCTGTTAGTGTTTAATATATTTATCATAGAAAGCATCTAAATTGTAAGTTTCCCATACGAGACATTTTTTAAAAAATACTCCAATTTCGCACTCAGTCTCCCAAACACTACTACTGTTACATGTATACAATTTCTGAGAATATTTTATTAATGAAATTAAATACTACAAGTCTGTCCCCACCCTACCCCTGCTCTTCCCCAGTTATATAGAGCCCATCAAGCAATTATGCAATGTTACTTAAGCCTCATATACACAGACAAGAACAAAGTGGAAAATTATTGCAGTACAGTTTACATGTATCAGAAACAACTAAAACATAACTCTTGATTTCAAACGAAAAGCAAAAACTGTACTGTTGGTTCCTTCTTGTAGATCTATAGAACTTATAATAACACACATTCATGACTAGAAAACAATTATTACAGTTATTACATAAAAAGAATACATGGGCAATACATAATATATAGACACATGACAGTTGTAAAATTGCTCCCCTAACATGTATGTAGCTATTGAAATACTTTCTGCTAGATACAGGATCTACAGGTATAGACTTCACTGAAGACACGTACAGTGAATGTGTTTTTTGCTTGTTCCTTGGTCAGATATAACCAAAAACAAGGACTTGAAAACTGTTTTGAATTCTAAGCCATCAACAAACCTGAACTTAAACCAATATCTTCCTTTCATCAGACATGGCGGAAGAAAATACACAGGCTTTTGACTTCAGCCTGGCTGGCAACAGACCTACTGCATGAATGTTTGTTTGAATGTTTTTCCAAAAGCAAGTATCTACTGCAAATAAACTTACCAAGTTGTAATTTCCTGCCAAACTCTCTGGACAATTATCTCAGCTAACCTGAGACACTTGCAATAACTCAAATTCTCAAAATGTTTGAAAGAAGTTACCTGTCGTTGTGATGTTATATATTTTGTCAATTTAAAATAAAAGACCATTAGATGTAACAGAACACACCCCCTTTATGTATCAAAAGCAACTTCTCAAAAAAAGTGCAAAAACACATGCAGCATTGTCATAAATAACTGGGAAGTTCGCACAACAAACCTTCACTGAAGTGGTTTTTATAGTCTGTCAAACTTGTGTAGGAGAACAGAATATCAGATCTGATGAATGCCAAACTTAACCAAACTTATCAATATTCAATTAACTGCAAATCTGATGCAGAAATGAACACGAGCCACTTAATTTGATACAGTGAAATCTACATGATTTGATTGTAAATCGATTGTTGATGATTCAAAAGTCGAAATTATATGGAAAAGAAACGGAGAGGCAGAGTTTTACTTACTTTTGAGCGAACTGATTCATATCACGCTAAACTTGACATGGACGAGTGATTTTGCGATTCAAATTCCACTGCACAAAACACGAACACGCGGCTGCGACCGAACGGCTGTGAAAGAGCAATTTGTTTGTCTACGCAAATCGGAGAATTGAAAAATAACATCACGAGCTCGCAGTTGGCCCGTCCACTTAACATTTGCAGTGATACGATACTTAACACAAACATAACGAAGCGCAAGTCCGAATCCCTACAAAAACACCTTCTAATTACGACTAACGCTTCGAACAATACATGCTGAAAGCGAGACATTTTCGAGTCTGCAGACCATTTAGCTCCAATGCATCAAAGTTTTCATGAAGCTTATCTTTAATATCTTAAGTTTGCGCGAATATATAGTGGATATCAAAAGGATTTTCGACGCATCAACAGCTCAGTATATTACAGCTTGTTCAAAGCATACCGGAACCATTGGTAAGTCAGATTTAAAAATAACGCAACAGAATCCAATGAAGTGAATTTCGTGTTAACAGCATATTCAATTACATCAATACACGCAATCTGAGATCTTCTTACCACGAGTTGTTCTGCGTGTTTCTTACATCCTCCAATAACGTCTTGTACTGTTCTTTAGTGAGAGCGATTGATGGCATGGTTGGAACTACGTCTTCGTGGTCTTCGGCCATAACAGGGAGTCTCTGACCCTTAATTAATAGCGTTGAACAGTCCAGACTGGTCGCTACTTTCCCCCTCGAGGCAAGCTCACTGCTTGACCAATCCTGAGCAAGGGAAAATATATGCAACAGGTTAAAATGTAAACATAGCAAACATCGATACTCACATTGCCGCTACATGAAAATAAATACTCGAAATATAAACTTCTGAGACCTCTTTAAACAGAACGAAATCAGAGAAAAATCCAAGTTCAGCTGCCTGTGCTTCAATGCGCGGCATAAGTGAAGTACTTGCGAGTCGAGAGCTTGCACGGACTGAAGCGTGCTTATATATTTTAATAGACTGAGATCTCACAGCATGTAAAGAAGCTGTACTTTTAAGATCGGCTTTTCCATGCAATAAAACACAAACCGAAATACTTGATTGCCAAACGTGTGTCACGGGAAGTAAACACTTAGCTCCAAAAATCAATACGTGAGGAAATCAATACTCGTTAGTCGTTATAAAATGCAGAGAACTCAGCTGACTTAATTCAGTACTAACAACCTTTGTACGCTGTTTGAGCGCGGAATTTGGATAGACTCACAAGTGCAAAAGCCGAACGTTAACTATGCAAAAAAAGGATAAGATCCAAAGTTCACGCTAGTACCGCTTTCATACTCATGGCCAGCTCTTTCGGAGATCGCTTTGTTATCGACTTCCAAGCACCAAGTCTGAACGTCCTTACGAAGGGCTATAGGAAGGAAGTACTTCCGAATTGCTATTGCTCATATAGTTCTATCGATACTGGTTAATCAAAACACTTCGACGTCCAGGCTATACTGGAACACAATGGAATAAAATAAGATGTAATAAAGCGCTGGGATAAAGTTTGGCAAGTTGTCAGCTGCAACTCCGGAACAATCGGAGATCCTTGCCAACTTGGCGAAGAGTAATCTTGCAGCGTTGAAAAGCTGATTTTCAATGCAACCAGGACAAGACAACTCCCAAAAAGACTCGCTTTCGAAAAGCAGTGTAATTCATAAGACCAATAGCTCTTTCCGTATAGAACAAGGAAATACATAAATACCTTTGATAACATTCAACCACTCTTGCTTCCGTTCAAGCCACGCGTAGTTCTTCATGAAAATGATGACACTGCCAAAATACTTTCACTCTGGCATTGCATTATTCACTGGCCAATCAAAACTAACTATTACCTCGGAGAACCTATCAGAAACTGACAACTATCACGTGTTCTCCTTCTTCCAATAAAAGCCAAGAAATTTATTCGGGGATTCCCCGCCATAAATAGACATCCATATAAATTTGGACGATGTCTTCAGTCAGGGATCAATTGATCAGATAGAAAACACTAGGCAGAAGTGTTTTTATGCTTCGTCGAGAAAGTAAAAGCTCTTAGAAGGATTAGTTTTTAATCCGCAGATGGATAAACAAGCTGGTGCAGTCTATCTCCCCGAACCGAGTTAGATCTGTGTTTTGCACATGAAAAAGGTCCGAAAGTAAAGTATTTTTACGATGCTGTAGGTCTCTCTGTTTGTTTGTGCTAACTTGACTTCCTACAAAAATAAAGCTGACGCAAAATGTGCGCCTGACTCGGATGCGATATGCAAATGAGAAGCGTTGATATGTCGATTGCTGACACTTAATAACGATATACCACTTTAGCTGCAAACCACAATTTACTAATTCGGGACAGTATTGAACGTGCGTGCAGCATTTCGTGCACAATGAACAGTGAGTTTTGTTGAATTGACTAAAATCTCCTTTGATGTTCGACAACCACAAAATCACGTACACGTTTTCTTAAGAACCAGGTTATTTAAGACGAAACTCGCTGTATTCATAATTTTTTCCTACTGTATTTTTTTTTAAAAAAAAAACGTTGTTCAAATCAGTAGTAATAACTGAAATAGTTGCGATGCCAACTTTTTGCATCAATCAACAGCTTAGATATATGGAAGACTAGTTTTGAAAAAAACTGTTTGGAAAAAATAAGTTTTTTGCATAAATATGTATTTAGTTGAAGACAGTATCTGAAACTGGAAATCAGGGAGAATTACCAAGCATTTTTTGTGTTTTGGAGAAGCCTTTGAGTTTGAGTGATCCATCGCCGTGTCGGCAAGCACACATATTATTAATATTTAAGTCGCAGACTAGTCGCTAAGCTGACATGGGTTCGTACAATTTTCCCCGTTTGGCGACTTAATTAAAATTTCTGGAGACCTTGTTGAAAGCTTCATTATGTTTGGTGGGAGAGCACAAAGATAGTCTCAGTAACTTTAGCAAAATTGAGTAAACTTCTGATAGACCATCTATGACTAAAGTAGGGTCTGTGATGGGACGGGCGCGCGAGGTAGGTGGGGGAGAGACAGGGCCGTCGGAGATGCACATGGGACTAATAAGTTTGATAGGCGTACGAGATCGTTATTTCGTTCGCCAGTTTGAATGAGTAAAGGACATGATAAGATTGAAAAATTTGCAACCAAGATCAAAATGTATTTATTTTGCTGAGTTTTCACCCTTAGTCTTTCCGACTACATATCGTGGTTGATTTCAAGTTTCCTTCGCAGCTCTCGTTAATATTTCAGTTCTTTGTATTTGTCTTTTCTACTAAGTTAGGAAAAAGGAGATTACGTACATTTTTAATACAAGGAAAATCGTAAATCATTAAAAGTTAAGCGACAATCAGGAAACTACAAAATCGGGAGCCAAAATGGCAATGACGTAATACATACAAGTCGACACAAGGAAGTTGTGACTGACCCAAATGACAGCGATGTAAGGTTGATTGAACCAGGGACGTTTGAAACAAGTTTTGATACTTAAATTTGAAAGTTTTTAAAAATCCAGACCGGATGCAGAAAAGAGTTTCTATAAGTCAATGACAGCCGAAGGAACCTTGGTTCAGGTTTGCTTAAGCACATGACACATGCTGTCATTAAACCTGTTTGATCTATGACCTCCAGTGCCATCATTTGTCACGTTCATCTCAAAATGCTTTTCCTGTTTCATACATGAGCCATTACTCAATTATTAAAACAATAAGACAACAGAATAATGCAGTTCTCGTAAATAAAGATTTGCTAAATTTATGGAAATCTTTGTCTTCTTATAACTCCTCTGATTTTTTTTTTCTTTTTATACCCCTGCCTTTGACTTTTACTGTTGTAGGAGGTATATTTTAGGCTTATTATATTTCATATTATTGACCCGCTGCATTCTCTTCCGTAACAACTAATGATGGATGGCAATACATTTTGTTTTAATACTGCAGGCAAAAATGCAAATTAACGTGTTCTTCGCTTATTTCATGTTTTGGTTCTTTTGCCAAAAAATCGTGCATACTGGTTACAACCAATTAATTATCAGGCAGGACCAAGTGACACGAAGTGAAAGTGCTGTGCCGTATCACACGGACTGGTTTCTCAACCTTTGCATGATGTTTCATGCCAACTGTCTTACTCGTAGTTATGTTAGCAACGTTATGTAAAGCTTTTGTGCCAATCAATTTAAACTTACCGTATTCTCGGTAGCTCCTTTAAACCATCGACAAGTTGGTAGCATATCAACAAGTGTATTGTATAGGTCGAAGACAGTTGTACCCATAATACTGCACCAAACTATTTCAGGAATTTGTTCCGGGAAACTGAGCCAGGGGCCCACTGCAATACGGTAAAACGTGATAGAACACGATACGATACGATACGATACAATTCAATACTAACAATACAATACCATAAAATCCAATCCAATACAACACAATAAAATACAATACAATACAACATTTTTTTCTGTTTTTATTTTCTTTCATTATAGAGTTTCTATATTGGTGTCATGCAATATTATGTATCTAATGTACAGAAAATTAACAATAAAAGCCGTGACAGTTAAGAGGAAAATTGACAATGATAAATCCACGTTACAATTGAAGATAAAGAACAAAAGGAGTCTATAAAATACACTAGCTTTTTCTGCAAGGACAATATGGCCAATATGTAATTTTGTGAATCTTGTACGAGTGTTGTACTTTTAACTGTATTTCAGATCTGAAAATAAAAGTCACAAAAAAGAAAACGGTGATTTGTTAAATTATGTGGTATTTAAAAGTTAAAAAATGAGCCGAAAAGACTCCCTTTCCTTTTGCAAATCTATGCGTTGTGTATATGTTCTACGTAATAAACAGGAATGGTTTAAAATCAGATATTTTTGGCAATTCTACTTCACCATATATTCTCCCAGCGTTTACAGTCGTTGCACGTATCGACTGAAGGAAGACTCGTGCCAAAGACAAAAGTCGAACCAAATTTTGCAATTAAATTCATGATATCTAACATAAGTTCTACGCTTGCCGCGACTGATTTACACAGATTCTATTTGTATCGTCTAACACGTTTTATAACCGTCTTAGTCCAGACGAATAGATGACTGATCTATTTTGGTTCAACACTGGAAGACAAGTTCACACTGCAGAAAGTATCGTTCTTCTGCGAAAATGTTCTCCGCCGTTTATAAGAAGTCCCGTAGCACTCGCTCGAGACTTTAAATCGCTGACATATAGGTTTTATGAAACTTATAATCAGTAGTCACCATTTTCCGTATTTTACATTTATGGCCAGTTTTGTGGATATGAGGTTAAATTGTGCAGCAGCAATGCATTTTGGGAACTTTTCATACACTTTTTATGCGCTTGCTTAGTTCACTTATGGCATACATGAAACACCCTCTTTGGGTTTAAAAAATTAATGTCAAGAGGGTGTAATTGCTGCAGCCGAGTTCGATTGTTAGTAGTTTGCTTTCGTGCAACCGATTTCAATGAAATTCTAGAGAACTGCATGATTACATTAAGTGTGACTTATTGCTTCCGAATGAAGTAAGCATTGCTAACCTCTAGTTTAAATTTTATAAGATATAACGGGACACTTACAATAAACTGATTGAATTTACTTCCGCCTGCTATGTGATCAAGAGTCATGGAACTGCATTGTTCACAGACCCGCACAAAGCTCATGATGCAGACAAATCAAAAACGAATGATCATCTCTGAATATACATGATCTAAATATTAAAACTTGTTGGAACTGACATACAAACAGAAACCGGCTTTTGTCTCCGAGCACCGCACGTCAAAGCTTGTCAGGGACCAACTGTTCTACCGGCTGTATTAGGTGTGCTTAGTGTCACTCAGAAATTTGAATTCAGTCACTTTCATTTCCAAGTTTCTACTACCCCGTCCCTGGGTGCCATAAATTCGCTCTCGAGCACTCGGAGGTACCGTGTTTAATCAGAAGAGGATATGGCACGAAAATTACCCACCTGCTCCCAGGGTAATCTTCCACGGAAGCTAAATAAGGCCAAATAAAAAAAATTCCAGATTTCTCATCAGCGCCCGCATTTCAAAATAGCCGCCGCATTTACTTTTTTAAATTTTTTTTTTTTAATATAGAAAATGTATGGAAAACATATATTTTCTTCCGCTCCGTGAGCCAAATGCCTATGTGATCGCGATCGCCTGTTGGCCTAGCTTTAGTACAGGGTTCAGGCAAGAGTTGAATTTGGGCCACCTTATTGAGCTGTATGGCATCTAGTCCAACACATGATATACTATTTTAATCTGGGAAATGATGTAATTTTCTCACATTCAATAAACTGTTCCAATTGCTTTTATTAAAATTGGTAGGCATTTACTATGCATGGTTGTGAATATGTTGTTGGTTAACAATCGGTAGCCCTCCACCCCCACCCCCACCACCACCACCACCCCATC